>KB302742.1:12333-71182 GCA_000328365.1 Capitella teleta
GCTAAATTGGTTGCCTTTAATTGTGTATGTCTCGACAGGCCTGTGTGTTATAAACACAGCCATGCTGTTATGAGCCTATATCAGATATTACAAGATAACGGGATATTTGCTCACGTTAAAAGTTTACCTGGTGGCGAATTAAGCTGTCGACATTCATTCAATTCAGAATGCATTGCCTCGAGACTTGCCATTATGTGCGAACAGACTTGTAGAACAGTATTCTTTCGGCTATTACATACTCAACAAATTGAATTCAATTTACAATTCTCAGAAGGAGACGGCTACTCCGTGGAAGATGCCATTGAACACAGCGGTTTTGGTTCCTTTCAAGTTAAACTTTCCGCAATCGCAGGATTTGCATGGGTCAGCAAATGATCTGCCTTTGTTATTGCTTTCAAACTGATCCTATTCAGATGGCGGATTCCATGGAGGTTATGGTCGTCAGCATCATTGGTCCCGTACTTGCATGTGAATGGGTCTTAAGTTCAACACAAGAAGCTCTCATATCGACCGTAAGAAAACCACACTTAGTATAAATATGATATTATGTACGATTCTAATGCAAATTCAGGTTGTATTTGCCGGTATGATGCTTGGATCTCCGGCATTAGGGTATGTAGGCGACGCGTACGGCCGAAGAGTGGTGAGTCCCATTGCTTTGGTGTATCCCCAATGCTTCCTCGTTTCTCAATTGCAGGCTTTGATTCTCTCAGCACTGTGGGCACTGTATTACGGTCTCTTCAGTTCCATCACCCCAGGATACATATGGCTCTTAATACTGAGAGGTCTGCTTGGCTTCGGAGTTGGGGGAGTACCCCAAGCGTGAGTAATTAGACATTAGATTGTTCTTACATATTATATATATTTTTTAGGATCACATATTACTCGGAGTTTCTGCCGAGTAAATCACGTGGAAAATGCCTCGTTTTAATTGAGGTAAACTATTGTGATTTATACCTAATCACCAGGATGTAATCCCTGACCGTACAGGTAGCATGGGCTCTCGGTGCCATGTTTGAAGTTATTCTGGCGATTGTAATTCTCCTACCGTTCGGTTGGCGATGGTGGCTCGTGGCAAGTGCTTTGCCTTTGTTCGTATTTGCTTTGATGTGTATTGTGAGTGACTTGCATAATTATTACAACCTTCATTGACTAATTTGCTACTTCAGTGGCTACCGGAGAGTCCAAGATATGACATGGCAGCCGGTTTCAGAGCTAGAGCTCAGCGGAGTTTGGAAAGAGTGGCGAAATCGAATGGGAAAAGTCTACCGAAGGGGAATCTCAAAGAAGAACCCAAGGTTTGTAAATTATTTTGATATGTTATAAATGATTTTGTCTTGACATTCCTTCATATCCAATATGTCATTTCTCTTATGAATAGCAGCGTCGCAAGGTAAAGGTATCTAAAAGGTTAATCATAAGAAACCCTAGCTATGAAAAATTAATGCACTACAAGTGATACTTATTCCATCCCGGCATATTTGCGGTTTCATAATAACATACACACACACCCGTATCTATTCCATAGATAATTTCATTAGAAATACATAGAATGCCAGTATTTTGCAACAAATTACCTTATTATTGCTTATGCATGTACCTAAATTTTAATAAGTTGTTATATGAGTTAGATATATACATAGTTTATGTATATACCCTGATTTGTGTGGAAGCAAAAATATATAACAGAATAATAATATATTAAGACCTGAGTCTCTTTGTTGATAGAATTACACCATGTGTAGCGTTGTGCTGAACATTTTTCCTGATATTTCAGTTGCCCCGTGGCAGCTTTCTCGACCTTCTCATTCCATCATATCGTCGAACGACAATTCTTCTCTGGGTCATCTGGTGAGCTGTATTGGCAACTTATTATTCTCCTGTGTCTTTCCTATGGTTGTGTATTTCGCAAGGCCCAAAAACGATCATAAAGAACCCTTATTTTATTGTAAAATTTAGTAGGTTATGCACCCCCATCACTCTTTTGTGACGGGAATTATTGCACTGAGCTTGATGATCTATGCATCATTGCCAATATTCCTCAAATATGATTACATTAGGTGGCACAGTTAGGTGTGAATGACTCGTCTCTTTAATCATTTCCATGTAGCCATCATGCTGAAATGATCGCAATCAAAGAGTTTGCATGTACTACATGTGACGTCACGGTAATCACATGTGTTATGAAATTACGTCAGGGATTTCATTATATACCAGAGGAATGAATCCGTGCCAAATGTCAATGGCGATGCACCTCCATTATTGCACCAATCTCAGCTTGTTTTTCACTCGCGTTGCAACCAGTATGAGCTCAACTTTAATATATTCCTCATTCATCGATACGGATATTCTGAAAAGTATTACGATTGCTGTTGTCGTATTTTACATTTTATAATCGTTTTGCATTTAAAAATATAAAATAAGGTAACAATTGAATTAATAATGTTATTCGCAAACTTTTTCATTCATTGACATATTGTTGCTATGGTAACCGGCGTCACTTGACTGATGTGCCAGGAATAATACGTGAATTTACGCGACCTTTCACTCGATCTGGTATACCCACCCTCTCTCCATTCGTTCTGTTTGACCCTCGATTTATCGATTTATTATTCCCGTGAACATCAACTAATGCTATTGCATAATAATTCCGGCTCTCTTTGCATGTATTATAAATCCTACCTCCAGGCTAATAACTTTTGCTCTCTTCCTAGGTTTGTGGGTGCCTTCTCATACTATGGCGTTGTTTTGATGTCCACGCAACTCATCGCTGCTGGATCAACTTGCTCAGGAAGTGAGTCCCTGGCGGTTGAATCTCTAACGTGATGTAATTGTATTGTTGCAGATGCGTTCGTTGAAGCGGTTTCTAGCACATGTGTTGCTGGATGCAAAACCCTCACTCTGGATGATTACATTGAGCTGCTTTGGACGTCAACCGCAGAGTTGCCAGGTGAGGCTGACATGCAGGATCCTTGAGAATGCCAGATTAGGTTAAATTGGGTTAAATTGATTATGCATGATGATTGCTATGAGTGAACATGACGGATATTAATATTATACCATTGACCAGGCAAACATTATGTAGAATTATATAGGTTGTTATATTTGTAGAAGAACATCTGGCAATAAATTTCAGTTTAACCATAAACTTATGTAACTAATATGGTGGAATGAATGAAATATGGAGCCAATATTAATACTTTTCTCTAAATGTTTTCTAGGTCTGTTACTTGCTGTGGTTCTCATTGACCGCATTGGCCGGAAAGCAACAATGGCTCTCGGCTTCCTCTTCTTCGCAATTGTGTGCTTTCTTCTGTTTATATGTATGGAAGGGTTAGTCATTTGTTTTACTTTTACAAACGATGGAATTCATAAATTGTATTCCAAAATAATTCCCTCAAATGCATTCAATTGACCATTCCAGAACCCTCCTAGTGTTCATGCTGTTCGTCGCAAGGGGTTTGGCAGCCGCTGCATTCCAGGTGGTGTATGTCTACACCCCGGAGGTATCAGTTCTAGCCTGAGCCATATTACATAACCTGACCTGTATGTTCCAGGTATATCCGACCAAGATGCGAGCAATTGGTATCGGCATTGGATGCGGATTCAGCCGACTTGGAGCTCTTATCACCCCGTTTGTTGCCACGGTAATGTGATTGATCAACCATTATTAAAGATTTTTATAATAGCAGGATAGTTAATAAGAGATGTACTGCATTTAATACACCAGTTTTCATTATTTAGCAGTGCTCTCGTACATTAATCAGATGTTCTTGGCTATGATTATACTTATGACGGCGTTCAGAGCGTACGTTAATGGCGCCAGTGTGCCCGTACATCTAAGACGAGGTTAATGAAACTAGATCATTGGTATAGCGACGTATATTCATTAGCGTAGACCTACGGTGTGTCTTAAAATGTAGATGCATTTATTTTGCCGTGTCCCTTGGTACCGCTTAGAAACAGTATTTCAAATAGCCAAATACATCATAAATCGGATTCGTTTGGTCCAAAACAGCATCATCGTTGATATGACGGTCTCCGATCGTAAAAACAGAGGTTAATGGACACGTGCTCATTTGTATATTCAATGAATAAATTCACACGGATATTATCACGTTGTTTAACACGCGTTTTGTAATAATATATGCAGCTCATGAATATTTAAATGAGATCGAATAATTATATAAGCTTACGACTCGACTACTTTGCCTTGAGTATTTTCCCCAAACAATTTATCGTTTAATCTATACACGTATTTTTTACACTTAACTGGTGTTTGGGAACGTACTCATCCAAATGTAATCGGAAATAGAGCAGCAATGTCGGCAATCAGTGCCTCAAATTAAATCCGACATCGCTCCTTCGATTCCTGTCAGAACTTTGGAAAAGTCCGGAAAATACTTGTTAATGCTATGAATTTTATGATTCTTCTTCGAAAAGTCCGTTATAATTCATATCATTCATATATTGTTATAACACATCTACCATTGATACAATAGACCCTTACTTTTGACTGATATACTTTTCTCATTTGGAGTGTATAACAAACTATTTTCTCTTATTTTCCTGGCCGACGATTATCTCAAATTACTGTGTTGTGATCTAATAACAATAACAGCCATACAATAACTAATCAATAGAAGTAGATTATGGAAAATATAAAAGCACCTCATGGATTATAAAATTAAAATTAAATACCTCAGCGTACTCCTGCAAATTTTCGTTTTCCGCTAGACATTTAATTCACCCGAGAATATATCCAGCCAGCATTAAGTTTTAAAGTTACAAAGAAATAGTTTATAAATGTGGTTTGAGTTGCTGTGCTCGTACTTTATTTGATCTTTCAAATGTCCATTAAAGTATGCACATCATGACTCATCAGCATCATTTCAGATTCTGCTGGATTATTCAGTGAAAGCCGGCTTGTCCGTTTACGGAGGCCTTGGAATAGCGGCTGCCTTAGCATGTATGTTATTGCCAATTGAGACGAAGGGAAGAGCCATGGAGGTGAGATCTCTTCTGCATAACTCCCCACGTATCCACCATGCACACATGTGTTCGTTTATATGGGTGATGACAAGTTTGTTTGTTCTTTACACGAGTGAGCTGCGCATGCAACTTAGAACGTTAAAATTAATTACCAAATGCGATTTCGTTGATATTCAGAATTTATGTGCTGTTTCATTAACAGGAGGGTTGAATCGGTATGTTGTGAAATTAAGGGTTAAGACGACTTTGCCTTTGCAAAAAATACATGTACACTATTGTATCACATGCTTTGGTTATGCTTGTATATTACTCAATAATAATATAATATATTTTTTATGAAATAACGGGGCTTTATGAACGGAATATGGAATGGAATATGGTTTGTAATTACGTGTAATGTAAGCTACGTTATTAGTGCTCATTTTGTATGATCTAGTTGTAATTAATATCTAGATACACTTGCGTATATTTGCACTCACTTTTCAATGCAGACTGGGAATTCAGTATAGATTATATAATGTATTTTTTAATGCTCGTTATTCAGTTTTTGCACATTTGGACGTCTCAGTTAATAATATTCCCACAAACACGACCCTTTTCGTTTTCAGACAATCGAAGCGTAAATGTTCCATGTAATAAGGTACATTTTGTTACTTTGATTTTCCTGGTGTTTGGTGCTCTTTTATGGTGTTTCTCCAATTAATACCTGAACAGGTAAGATGTTTTATTTAAACCCTGTGTGAATATTTTGTACATAATAATAATAATGACATTTAATAATTATAGCTCTGGGAGGCTCTTCTCTTCATAAATGCATTGACTTTTAGATATACACCAATCATTAAATTAAAGCTATTGTGCTTCGTCAAGTAGTACGTGATATTATGTGATTATACTATTCTATTTCAGGATGATGTCTCACCTGCATGTCATAAACTTTCTGAGTCTGGAGTTGGCGCACTGCCAAGCTAAAACTGCAGATATACTCAACACTAGAATTATATTGTTAGTTGCGTGGTGTATAGATGTGCCATTATTATGAAAGAATCACGATTGTTGCTAAAATGACTTGATCTAATATTGAGTACGTTTCTCCTGAACGTACGTTTCTCCCCTTCCCACATTAAGTGTCTTAATTAAGCCGGTAGATCATTGTATGATTCACTATCATACAATGATGTGCTGGTCAAACCAAGCGTGAGCTTGCTACAGGGGTAGGTATTATTACAACAGAGCTAACATGGACTTTGTAGTTTAGTTATGACCAATTAAAACGCGAAACATGTATGTAGCAAAAGTGTAGATGGGCACCGATTATGTCACCGCAGAGGGCATGAAAAAGAATTGCTTCTTTTGGTTATGTTCTATGCTCAAAGGGGAATTGGCTGTACTTATTTAGTATACAGGAAATCTGTTTCGTGAATTTGTGTTACTTGTAATTTTACGGGTAATTTGCGTTCAACTCGCGAGTGCTGACGAAACAAAGGAAATAATAATAAAAATAATATGTTGATAATTTTTTCACGTGTTATGCAGAGACGAAAGTTTAGTCTACATAATTATACTGGTACATCACACTAGAGTTCTGTTTTTCCTTCTTTTTTTTTTCCTTCTTCTTTTTTTTTTTTCCTGACCAATTTCGGATTATATTATTCAAATAAGATCAGTAGAGATACATGGATATTTGTTTCAAAATAATAGAGATAAATATAACAATAATAATAATGATTAATAAACTAGCAGCAAATCATTCTAAACTTGAAATAACCATACTGTTAAAGTAACCTTAGTGTCAGTAATATTTCTATAATCTCAATCATACCATGATAACTGATAATGTGGATTTTATAACTTATAAGTTATATGGTTAGCTTTTGAAGATCAACCCTACTGAGCTATATAGCATCGTGTGGAAGTGAGTCGTTTTCATTTGCATTTTTTTTTTATGTTATGTGTACTGAGTTTGAATAAAAATCCTGCAAAACTAATTGCCATTTTGTGTCTTTTTCTTGTCGTAAGAAGTAAATGCGTTTTGTACAAATACTGACACAGACTTTTATTAGTCTTATTAGTCAACCAAAGCCACAGCCTCAATAAAAATACATTAAGATTGTATGATAATATAATAGCGACTGATCCAATGGAGGATAAATTCCAGTCACAGCCTGTTTTTTTTTTTTTTTTTTTTTTCTTCTTTTTTTTTTTTTAAGAGTACCGGCGACCTAAGCACAGTGAACCATGTAAGTGGATCAAGGAGTGAAGGATAACATCATAAGTTGCAGTTATGATTCTTAAGAATAAGATCAACAAATTCAGAAAGCAGAAGTGGTGGGTGGGTTATATCATGGTGTAAACTTCGTTGATGTTTCAATACCCTGGGCGGCATTCACATATATTCTCATGCTCACGCTCGAGACTTAAGTCTTAAATTTATTCCTATATAGGACCACCCTTTAGTGTAAATTCTTAGAATTGGTTCTCAACTCTAAGAATATATTTTAAACTCCGAGAATGTTAAATTGGTCTTAACTGTAAATGCCTTATATAGAGGACTCTCAGGAATTAATTGAGATCTTCAGAGCGACAAAACAGTCATTTTAAGGAACACTCCCTCTCAATACACCATTGTTATTGATCAATACTACCTTGAACCATTTATGATTAAAAAAAATTCAAGAACATGCATAATGAATGGCCATTTTAGTTGTTCTGAATAAAACAACCAGGGAAGGTCGAGAGACGTGAAATCATAACGCTCTCAGGATGCTCTCAAAACGTCATTGCTTTGAGGAAAAATTGTTCGAGTCAGCGAACTAGCTGAGCGAAAATTGAAATCGTTGACACAACCACAAATATCGGTAGAAATGAATCTTTATATACGTTATTCAATATGTACAAGTAAATTAAACAAATTGAGGAGGTTTCATATTTGTTAATTGTTGTTTTAATATTTTATTCTCGGAAATACTAATACATAATAAGCAAAGTGACTCGTCATTCGTCGACCAGTCTCAGCTCTGAGACCTGGCTAATAATGCATTCCTAGACTTAAGAATTAGCTCAGCTAATGGGTAAGAATCTTTCTGAATACTGACCCTAGTTGAACAAGTTTTGGGCACAAATATATCATAAATAGTCTTTCTCCTCGCAAACTTATTTTCGTTCAAGGCTTCTTTTGTCAAGGCGTCGCTATCAGAACAGGTCAATGAGTAGGCGCTTTAACATGGCAAAGCAATTCTAGTAATTCTATGCTTATTCTGTTGCGGCTTTTGTCAGAGAATTCCTTATAACACCGATATTGGCCAGATGTAAATAGCACGATGGTCATATCGCTTTCACTTGCTACTCGAAATAGACACCAAGGTTTTTCACAATCGTCTTTGTTATTATGCCGTTTTCACAGATGCAATTAAATTTTATTTAAATGCAATGAAGTGTCTTGGTGTTTTGAAGAGTACAACGAATGACTTCGATTTTGTTGTAACTTTTACATATTGTCGATTGAGCCATTTCATGAACACAATCGTATTCTATTCTCATACTCTCGTAATTATATAATTATGTAATAATATCTCATAGTCAAAGTAAGATAAGTTAAAACGAGAAATCGAGTAAACAATCAGAAATATTTATTTGAACGTGATACATCAATCATTATCACCGGATTAACCAATATCAAGATTATGAATCATCTGGAAATCATCCTGATTAGAGTAATTCATATTGCATGTATTAGCATAATGACATAAGTTTCCTGTAGGCAAATGAGGCTCACAGAATCACAATGTCGTTTCTAAAACGTTAAAGAAATGAGGTATATCATTATTTGCAAAATAACACATGTTGTTTTTATTACAGTTTCACAGATTTTGCTTTTAAGAGAGACCCAGCTATATAAAATATATTCACTGATGAAATTGAAAGTACATTCAAAGTATATTTACTAATGGAAATAAAGATCCCTCTTACCATATAGATATATTTGGAAGACATGGATATTATATTATGTATTACGTGTAGGTATCAGTTTTCCCTGTAGTATTGAAGTCAAATGTTACAGCAAACTGTCAATATAATACATAGGTTTCATGCTGTGAATAAATTTCATTGAACTTGCAATTACTACTATATGAACACAGATACTATACAAATCTGCGGTAGTATTTCCAATATAGATGTTCACTTACATGTTTTTACATGTTTTCATGCCAAAACTAACTAGAGTAATATTCAACGAATATAACTTTATGCTAATTCTGATACATCATATCAAGATGAGTAGAATGCCTGAGCATATAATATAATAAATATTCACAGTAACACTTTGGAACAGAACCAAGCAAATTTTCTATACTAGCTGTGAATAGTGAAATTTCCGCGTGGGCAGCATACCATGGCATTTTACGGAGAAAATTAACCATTGAGGTATATCAAAGTCAATCATAGGACAATAGGCTTACACATAAAGACCTATTTCCCCTGTGGTTTTAATTCCGTGACGTATTATCTCAATATCCCAATAATACCCACCTCCGCAGAAAATTCAGCATTAACATTAACTAAACATAATAATAATCAGAGCTATGAAAACGTAAAACCTTCAGTAATAGGTGGGTCGTATACAATACTGAATCATACATAACAATAAATCTGGACTCTAATATAACTAATGAGGTTTGTGGGTATGTTAATGAGGAGGTACAATCATCAGAAATTGTCAAGTGGCTTATACTTCACTCGATTCCCTCGAACTACTACAGGGGCCCGCCTGGTGGGACTGTTACTAGAATACTTCCCTGGAAACCAACTACCTGTTAAGTCGGATATGTATTTTGAAAAACTAGAGACAGCTAAAGAAAACTGTTGCTGCAATGATTTATCGTCCGATGATTTTTCGAGAGAACGCTTTCTTCGAATAAGCTCATCCGAAAACATGGAATGTTCATCATTTGCGTGATTTCCATCCAAATCCTCAAGTGCATCACGCTTCCCAGGAGTCTGTGGCTCAACGGGAGCCTCTGACTCTCCAGGAGCCTTTGGCTCATCTGGAGTCTCAGCCTCAGCAGAAGTCTCAGATTCAATAGGAGTCTCAGGTTCTGTAGGAGTCTCAGGTTCAGTGGGAGTCTCAGGTTCAGTGGGAGTCTCAGGTTCAGTGGGAGTCTCAGGTTCAGTGGGAGTCTCAGGTTCAGTGGGAGTCTCAGGTTCAGTAGGAGTCTCAGGTTCAGTAGGAGTCTCAGGTTCAATAGGAGTCTCAGGTTCAGTAGGAGTCTCAGGTTCAGTAGGAGTCTCAGGTTCAGTAGGAGTCTCAGGTTCAGTAGGAGTCTCAGGTTCAGTAGGAGTCTCAGGTTCAGTAGGAGTCTCAGGTTCAGTAGGAGTCTCAGGTTCAGTAGGAGTCTCAGGTTCAGTAGGAGTCTCAGGTTCAGTAGGAGTCTCAGGTTCAGTGGGAGTCTCAGGTTCAGTAGGAGTCTCAGGTTCAGTAGGAGTCTCAGGTTCAGTAGGAGTCTCAGGTTCAGTAGGAGTCTCAGGTTCAACAGGAGTCTCAGGTTCAGTAGTAGTCTCGGGTTCAGTAGGAGTCTCAGGTTCAACAGGAGTCTCCGGTTCAGTAGGAGTCTCAGGTTCAGTAGTAGTCTCAGGTTCAGTAGGAGTCTCAGGTTCAGTAGGAGTCTCAGGTTCAACAGGAGTTTCAGGTTCAGTAGTAGTCTCAGGTTCAGTAGTAGTCTCAGGTTCAACAGGAGTCTCAGGTTCGTCAGTAATATCCTGATTCTTTGGGGTTGTAAGACTTTTGTTGTCTGGAGATGTGGTTAATGATCGTGTGCTGGTTGGTGGTGTAATACGTGTTGGGTCAACTGCGATGGTCTCATCGTAGAAGGGCTCAGTTGATTCAGATCCAAAGATGGTCGACGCAGAAATTGGAGGTGGGGCTTGCTTTGGTAATTGGGCGAGAAATTTCGGATCCTCTCCACCTAAAATTGAATATCAATGAAATCGAAATATTGAAGCTATTATAAGTTACTGACCGCTGTAAAGTACGATTTCACATGCATGGAATGGCATGTTTAGGTCATCATTCCTTCCGAAACTAACAACTTTGCCTTCAAGTGGAGATTCGCATGGAAAGTGCTTGTGTCGACCAAAGTATGCAGGAATGAAAGCGCACACAGCATTTTTGGTCCAATCCTCATCGTCTCCAACTCGGAAGTCAATGTGACTTTCTCTCCTCACTGTAAGAAACTCCAGGTTTACCAAGATGAATGTGCTTCATCCAATGAGAACCAACCGTCGATATTTTTTGAATCTCCTCGGACCCATAGCTCAATGGACGTTACTCTGAGTTTTTCGGTCAATATCAGTCTCATCCAAGGTCTGACTTCCGGTTGTGTGTGCGCACAGTTGCCAGCGGCTGAAAATTTCACTGCACTTTTTCCGTCGATCAAATTCTTTGCTGGGATCGCCTCTGAGTAAAAACTGCTCTGGTCTACTATAGCCCCAGAAGTGAATGTCGGTAGCGTCTTCTTCGCTGAAAGTATATGACCAAGCAAACATAATATACAAATGAATAATTCTGGGCTCACCTGTGCATCGTCCATATCCAGGGCAAGTGCACACGTGACGATTATCTTTGATTTCACAAGAGAACTTGCCAACGGGACAATTAAAGGTCAACCCCTCTTGGCAATTTCCCCATTCTGTGATAGATGGAAGTAAATACTATCACCGATGAAGTAGTTATTAGTGCGTACCTAAACAGGTGTATCCATCTCCATAGGTACCTGGGTCACACACGCAAAGGTAACTTCCAACAGTATTTTCGCATCTGGTCACCAGGGGACAGTCGTCAAGACCTCGCTCACACTCGTCGATATCTTCATACACAGATATACAAATCAATCCTGATGATTAATTTCCGGCGCTAAGCCTACCTTCACATACAGCAACACCATCCCCCTCATAACCCCACATACACTCGCAATTAAACGAGCCAGGTGTATTGTAGCAATGGGCCTTCTCTTTCCAGCAGTCGTGTTTTGGGTTATACTTATCACATTCGTCGATATCTGTAATTTATTTTGCATAGCGGTTCTTAGTAAATACTGATCAATTGATTATATTTATTTAACTGCATAAACTTGAACATATGGGGAAAAAAAGAAAAACCACTACCGTAAAAGATGAATAGGGTGAAAGGGCAGGGGGAGGGGTTAGCAAAAGCGGGGTAACACGGAAAGGGGGGCCCTTAAGTAATACATTAATCATAGTGAGTATATACAACAATGGGTTGCAGGAGTTTATTCACAAGGAGAAAGGTTTGAAGTCACAGCGACCAGAGAAGGAAATGCTTGGGAATGAAATCAGAAGAAGGTTTAGATGTAAAGAAAAATGTTGCCATGTTTGCAGCAATGTAAACAAACCTATGCAAACATCGCCATCGCCTAGGAATCCGTCAAAGCATCGGCATTGGTATTCGTCCTCCCCGATCACTTGACAGCTGGCGTACTCAGAACATTGCACGTTCTCGCGTACACATACGTCCATAGCTGGGAAGAGAATAAGAACGGATATTGAAAAGATTGCAATAAGGATAAAACGCGCATCAACAACTTGAGCAATCGTCAGTTGATTCTGGCTACATAATAACACGCTGGAAATTAAATTATGCAGATTGTTATAATCTGGAAATGGTTGAGTTTGGGAAATTGTGCAGTTAAATTCAGGCTAACGTATTAAAAGTGACTAATTAGTAAACTATAGTAGTATGGAATATCGGATTGATTTGATGTTAGTAGCGGTCATTAGTATAAACTTACAGATGTATAAATGCACCAAAAGTGGCATATTATCATTCTGAATGCTAGCTATAGGTAGCATTTATGTTCAATATTACTAGGCGGAAAACACAATATGTGAAATTGAGTATTCTTAGAGGAAGACCAGGCTCACGTTGTGTTACAAACTCTGTGGTGGCATCATGGAAGCACTCGCCATCGGGTTGATATGCGTCGTCACCGGAGTAACCAATAGCGCATGCGCAGGTGTATCCACCTCTGAAGTTATCGCAAGCTGCGTTCTCCACACAAGGAGAAAATTCCAAGTCGACACATTCATTTATGTCTGCGTGAGAGGAAGAAATAAATACACAGAGAGAACCCAACAGGTAAACAACCAAATATACGAGAGTAAGAGCGCTGCAGAAAACGATGTTATTGTAGTTATATACAGGATTATCCTATATGTATGCCATATGCATGTATGCCCTATAAGCATTTTTTTCACTCTCTTCTTCTCTACTGAGCTATTAAATAATATCAGTTCAAGGAAAAGGCATTAGCTATGCATCTCCATCGATTTAAAAGTAAGTTCGCAACTGTGCAGCTTTTGCGGCGCACAAATACATGTATACAAAATTGGATGAATACAGCAATGGATGCGACCATACCATCACATGAAGTAACTCCGTTGCCAGTGTAACCTTCATTGCATTCACAATGATAACTTCCCACAGTGTTCACACAACTGGATTGTCGCGGCTTGCATTTGACCAAATCCTTAATGTCACACTCGTCAATATCTGGTAAGAAATACAGGAAAATAGTAGTCACATTTCCTGACCCCTGTTTGCCCTCATACCGTCGCAATTTGTGTATCCATCGCCAGTGAAGCCCACCTCAGGACAGGTGCAAATGAATGATCCATTCAAGAACTTAGAACAAAGCGCGTTTGGTTGACATGGGTGATCATCTGTAGGTTGACAGCTGAGCAGTTCTGCGTAAGATAGAACAATTGCATGTGCCATTCATCCTTAATACTAAAAAAAATATCAGGAAACTGAATTCCAGTATGAGCTTCCACTGAAACCTTACCGCATACTGTTATACAAGTACTTACCATAACAGGAGAATCCATCTCCATAATAACCGTCGATACACTGACAAGAGTAGCTCCCTTCAGAGTTTGTACACACTGCGTTTTCATCGCATTCATGGGAATTGTTCTCGCATTCGTCCTCATCTGCAATGATCAAGTATATAATACTACACAGTATATACTTCATCGCATATCATTGCTCATGCGCCGGACGATGCATTGTGGGATAATATTATTGTAGAGATACGACGCTGGCGGGGGAAACCGAGAAGATAAGCTATTGAAATATTGCTCAATATTGCTCGGAAGGGTTGGCAAAGAATGATAAATCAGTCATAATTAATGACTTTGAGGCGAAATTATTTCGTTCATGAATGTATTTTATCGAAAATGCTAATCCATAAAATTAATTCCGATCTCCGCAATTCCGCCATCTTCAATACTATTCCTAGCTAGACCAGAATGCACCGCGGCCTCACCTTCGCAAGAAGTTCCCTCTCCAACAAACCCGTCGAGGCACTCGCAGGTGAAACTCCCAGGTACGTTGGTGCAGGTAGCATTGTGATGGCAGTTATGGCTGCCATCAAGGCACTCATTAGCATCTGCGTATCATTGGTTATTACCGTTATTGATTGATTTCTCTGAGTTACCTATGCACTCGTTGAATCCATCACCAGGCACATTGTCAGGACATTGGCATTCATATGACCCTGGGACATTGGTGCAGGTGGCTAGCTCTGCGCATGCGTCATCTTCAGCACATTCATCCACGTCTGGAATAGAAAAAAAAATTAGTGTTAAAATTTCTGGAATCTCTGAAAACGTATAAAAATGAATATTTGATTTGATTTGATATAATATAATATAATGATCAAATGCCTAATCAAGCGTGTACCTGTGCAGGTATACCCATCTCCTTGATAGCCTTCGATGCATATACAGGAAAAACTGAATTTCTCGTTTACGCAGACGGCCTTTTCTCCGCAGTCGTGCTTGTTTTCCTCGCATTCGTTTATATCTGGGATATAATAAATTTCAGGATTCAATGAGTATGCCATTGAGGTGACTGACCAACACACTCCTCTTCTGACTTGAGTGAACCTTCAGGGCAACCGCAAGAGTAACTGCCAGGTGTGTTGATGCAATTGGCTGATTCCGGGCAGGTAAATGATCCTTCGGCACACTCGTTTATATCTAAGTTAAATGCATCGAATCAATATATTAATTATAGTTATTTCATATATTTGGAAGCTGCAAGTTTTTTCATTTTTAATTTCGTATTAAAAAAAAAAAAAAAAAGATAAGAATCAGCCCGTTAAGGTCACGTGGTTGTACAACTAGGGAAAACTCCCACGCCCGCCTAGCCGTCCGCCTTGCTTGGGGAGGAAACGGTTGTTGCTTCCGCCCACAAGAACAGTCATGACTGCTGGATCTTGTGCAACATTTAAAGTAGCTAATGTATGAGCCCCCGAATTAATGCATCTATACATGATGAATGTCACCAGGTGAAAAAAAAAGGTAGTTACAAAACAATGAGTATGAAACTTAATTCAAAATTAAACTGATAAAACAAATGAAAAAGGTTCAAGCAATGATAGACACGTGATTTGAATTTGAAATTGCTATTTCATATAAAACAGACAACAAAGCAATTCTAAATAAAGTGGCAGATGTTCTTTTGCTTTCATAATCATAATCACACCTAATGGCATTGCACAGGTAATAATCAATAATCAATAATCAATGCCATTCTTCTTGCGTCCTCCAAAGTGTCGATAACAATAAAGCAAGACCCAATTACAATTAAATCACAATAATGTTATCATTTTGGTAGTGCACCAGAAAAAGGCGGGGGTGTTCGAGTAGCTGTATTGTTAATGTGGTAATACGGTAAATACCCCACGATTAGCCTGAGAAACTAACTCACCTGTGCAATTTGTTCCATCTCCAGAGTACCCTTGTGAGCACACGCATGTATATGACCCAGCGGAGTTCACACATTCCGCCTTCTTTCGTTCACACGTATCTGCGTGTGTGGCACATTCGTCGATATCTGTGGAATGTAAAATATTAAAATTGTACAATTATACAATTGTATAATATTATATCGTGAGGGAATATCATTTTTCAAAATTTGAGAACATTACCTTCACAACCATCATCGCCAAGACCATCTCCTTGGAAACCATCTTCGCATGCACATTCAAAACTTCCTTCCGTGTTCAAGCAAAGAGCGTTCTTTCCACACACAGCTTCTTTACCGTTACACTCGTCCTCGTCTGAATAATTTATTAATGAATGATTAATTCAAAATTAAGATCTTCAATAAATTGGCACAAGCATTCAAACAATTAAATATTCATCGAATAATAACAGTAGCTACTGTATAATTTTGCATTACGATTATATTATACACGTATATAAATTATGCAACACAAAATTCTCACCCAGGCACTTGAGTCCATCCCCAATATACCCATCACGACAAGTGCATTCGTAACTTCCAGGAGAATTAGTGCAATCAGCTTCCGCTGCACAACCAGCCCATCCCTCTTCACATTCATCAACATCTATATGAACACAATTATGAAACAGGATCATAAGATATCAATGCGATATACACCTTTGCAATTCGAGGCTTCCCCCACATACCCCGCAGCACAATCACATGAGTATGAACCGGGGGTGTTCTGGCATTCAGCTCCAACTGGGCAGCTGAACAATTTTGGATCAGCACACTCGTTTATGTCTGCAGGTAGAGAAGTCTATGCGTGCCCGGGATACCACACAGTGTCATACCTTCGCAATTGTAACCGTCATCATCCCCAGAGTAGCCTTTCTTACACTTGCAAGTGTACGACCCTTCGATGTCCGTGCAATCGGCAACCCGACCACAGTCATCCAGTCTCCGTGCACATTCGTTTATATCTGCCAAAATAACATTTAAAAAAGTGTTCCCTTTTTAAAATTTTGGCTTTTCAGAGTTAAAAAATAAAATGTTGATCACCAATGTTATAAAAAATGTAATATAGAACAAATTGTGGAAAATCTATTTAATAAGATGAATGTAATTTTGTGACAGTTACTATATTGAACAATTTTGATCAGCAATGTCATAAAATGAACTCTATATGTAATAAAATTAAAATTAAACAGAATTTGGCAATCAATGTTATAAGTTAAAGGCGATTTTATGACAGTGAGAAAATTGAGCAATTGTTGGTCATCGGTGATATATCTCACATAATCATTGTGGTCACGTACCTTTGCATTGTTTTCCATTGCCTTCGTATCCATCATTGCACTCGCAAATGTAGGTTCCGTTAGTGTTGACGCAGTGAGCTCTTCTGTCACACATGTAGTCTCCTTTCGCACACTCATCAATATCTGTTTATCATTAACAATGTGTTACCATGGTTACCTACACACTGATCCGCGCGGATGCGATTCACAAAGCAATGATCGCGCAATGCAACATGATTCAACAAATAATGCTGAAAGTATATATGATTAAATATTGAATTATTCAAATAATTCCGGTTAGGGAAAGAGTGACTGACTGAGAGAAAGGTTGCAGATTAAAATGGGAGGGATTTAGGGAGTGGGGATTTTCAGAGAGGAGATGATGGTGATGATGTGTTTCATGCATATATACACGGTGATGAAAGAATAACTGAAGAATACCAAAACATATACCACGAAGCATTTAGTCTGAATTAAAAATATAAGATGTCAAGTTAATTCTTGTGAGCTGCTGCAATAAGTGCAATGAGTGCGTACCTCTGCATTGTCCATAGAACGCGTAATAGCCCTTGTCGCAGAAGCAGGTGTAGCTACCAATTGTGTTTGTACAGATGTTATTCTCCCCGCACGTGGTTTCGTCGAGACATTCGTCGATATCTGTAGGATTAAATCAGATATATCGTAATTATTACACATCAAAATACATTAAGAGCCATTTCGCAGCTCCCCTTCCTTCAAATTTGAACTTTTATAAGCGTGATCATGAATTGTCTTACATTTTATAAAATGATGTATTACTCACCAACACAGTTTTCTTCGCTGCCATCTAACAAGTATCCTTTTGCACAGATGCACTCGTAGGATCCCATCAAATTCTGACACCGGGAATTTTCTATGCAATCGTAGAGTTTCTCTGAACATTCGTTGATGTCTGTGTGGATATGAAATAATATTGGATAAGATAGTTGAAAAAAGAAAAAGTTATTCCCTATTATTATGCATATTAGATGACTATTTCAAAATTCATGGTCAACAAATTATTTTATCATGCATATTGGTATACTCATAATTACGTAATAACGTACTCGTTCATTTCAGTTTCAGAACCTAATAATAATAAATAAATAATTAATAAGCAAAATATACCTTCACAAGTGACCCCATCTCCTTTATATCCGTCGTTGCAAGTGCACTCAAATGAACTTTCAACGTTTGTGCAAGTGGCAGTTGGCGGACAATTATCGATTCCAAGCTCGCATTCGTCCAAGTCTTAAATAGAATTTCATGATTAACATAGTTCATTGTCCTTGGCTGGAAGGTTTATATGACAAATATCGGAGGCCCATTCCGGTTTGGGTTAAGCAAGGAAATCTAGAAGAGGGTGATGATTGGTGGCTTATCTAATGGGTGCTTTGCATGGCTCTATGGGATTTGCCTTGAATAACTAGGGTAATGAAATGCAACCATGATTTCAGAAAGGAAAAAGCTCACAGATAATGATTCAATATTTCATATGAAATGAAATCATTGTTACACACAGGCAAATTGATCAGTGTATGCATTAATTTTAAAACCTTTCTGAGATCATGTTTGTATTAAAAAACATCCATAGCTTACCAACTGTGATAGAGGAAAAACAATATGAACATGTGAATATTGATCATTCAAGGAATTCATAAGCATGTGGCTTAATAGGCTTAATAATATTGTGATCATAATTATGGTTAAAAAAATGAAAGAGAAAAAAAATATTATAGTAGTTGATTGTCGAGTTAAAACAATACCAAAATATTAAATTGCGTCAATTATTATTCTACATGGAAAAGTTCAAGCAAATAAGTATAAAACGATGTGATGAGGTTTACATGAATCGTTGATAGCACTTACCGACGCATTCGTTCCCTTGCTCAACAAATCCAGGTGAACAAACACACGTGTATCCACCTACGAGGTTCTGACAGTCATAATTCTCAGGACATAAGTTCTCTCCTTCACACTCATCGATGTCTGTGGGATAGATAATAGCATAAGATAAGAAGTAATATTCCACTTTAAGATACAATTATGCAGGCACAATTAAATGAATCAGAAATTTCTAACAGGTGGATTCGACTCACCATAACAAGTATCTGTTCCATCTCCAGTGAAACCATCAAGACATTGGCATTTGTATGTTCCAATTTCGTTTATACACTCGGCATTGGCATGGCATTTATCTGTTCCTAACTGGCACTCGTCATTGTCTGGAACATGAGCAGTGTTAAATCAGTACTTTCCCTTCAGACATCACAGTAAATTATTGTTAAATCAGTACTTTCCTTTGAGACATCACAGTAAATTATTGTTAAATCAGTACTTTCCTTTGAGACATCACAGTAAATTATTGCTAAATCAGCACTTTTCATGAAGCATCACATTAAATTATTGCTAAATAAAAGACTTGATTTTGAGACCTTAAAATTGAAGAATTATCTTCAATTTTAATATGAACCAACCTATGCATATGGTCTGATTGCCGGTGAATCCAGGTTTACAATAACATTTGTAACTGCCAGCTTTATTGACGCATCGAGAATAGTCCGGACACGGAACTTCATCAAGTGAACATTCATTTATATCTGAAACCAATAAACAAATCAATGAATCAATATAACAAGCAATCGAACCCATACCAGTGCAGCCATTGTCCGTTTGTTCAAAGCCATTCTTGCATTCACAAAGAAAACTTCCTTCAGTGTTGATGCACTGTTCACTTACAGTGTAACAGTTATGCGTGCCCACTGCACACTCATCGATATCTGTTCAATATTAAAACTTATCAATGCATTAGCTTCATTTGAATCATACCCTCGCATACTCCATCCGGTTTGGTGCGGTACCCCGATTTGCAAATGCAGCCAAAGGAACCGCGAGAGTTCTTACAAACTTGGGAGTCCAAGCAGTTGTGGGTATTTGTTGCACACTCGTCGATATCTGTTCATGTAATACTTTGCCATAAATATCATTACTGCTTGTGGTAATACCTTGGCAGTTTTTAGCTGTTCCTGAGTATCCATCTGAGCACTGACAAACGTAGCCCCCTTCTGTATTGATGCAGTCTTCCAATGCATCACAATCATGCGTACCAGCTTCACATTCATTCTGGTCTGTAATTATTATGGTCATAATAAGGTTTGCAATTGTTCTGTCTTTCTTTACCGAAGCATTTTCTGCCTGTACCACCAAACCCTGGATTGCACTCGCAAGTGAAGTACCCCTCGGTGTTTGTACATTTTGCATTTTCGTCACACGTATCCTGGCCGGTTGCACATTCGTCGATATCTGAAAACAGTAAAACCCAAAACTATAGGGTTGGAGATAATATACTACAACGTTCCCAAAATTTTGGATGCTGCATTTTCGGTAAATTTAATTATTATTTGAAATGAACAAATGAATCATTGAACAACCTATATCACTAACCGTCACAAACGAATCCAGTTCCTGTGAATCCCAGAGGACAGGAACATACATAAGTGCCGGGTTTATTGGTGCATTGGGCGTTCTTGTCACACTGATTGAGTGAAAAATCCGAACACTCATTCACATCTTAGAAAATAATCCAGAGTTAAGTGATATTCAACATCTTGGGGAAGAATATTGCATACCTATGCATGAGATGTATCCATCACCGGTGTATCCAGATAAGCAGTCGCATGTAAATGAGCCAATCAAGTTGGTGCACACCGCATTCTGCGCGCATTGCATTCCACCTTCACACTCATCATGATCTACACAACGCATTATATACAGTCAACCATGTTTCAATGTTATGCAGTGCATATTAAATATATTTGAGCCATTTTTGTCCAATTATAATACACATTACTGGTCAACTCCTAATATACAATCATAGTCCCTAGAAGAACAAGAAAACCCCTTACCGATGCAGTCGTTGCCTTTGAGGGTGTAGCCATCGCCACATCTGCATTCAAAGTACCCAGGTGTGTTGACGCACGTTGCTTCAGGTGGGCAAATGTTCTTGTAGTACGTGCATTCATTTCGATCTAAAATGATGGCGTATATTTTGACCAGAGAAACCAGTTTAAAATTTCACAATCACCATTGACTATTTGGTTTTCGGTGTACCTGTGATAACACTCACCTTTGCATTCACCGCCTTCTTTGTAATAGCCTTCGTTACATGTGCATCTGTAGCTACCAATCGTGTTCTCACACACAGCTCCGCCTCCACAGGGTTGTCCATTGTCACACTCGTTGATGTCTGTATTGGGATGAAAATTATAATTATATAATGTAATAAGTGTGGCGAGTAATCAACGAGCAACTTGTAATTGAATAATAATAATTATTATAAACTGACCCATGAGACAAAACAGTAGGAAACCCTCCATTCGAGAAATTGGTTACTGGTACTAAAGTCATGTACTTAAATGTTTCCATATTTCTTATAGCTGAGCATCTCTCCTGTGAGACAGATTATTGAAGGACTGTCACTGATTAGGATGACCACGCATGATGTCACAGTGTTTAGATTCCTACCGAATAGGATCTCATATCCAGAGCAACATTAAGGCTATCTCCTGAAGGCTATACATATATAAGGTTATCACAATTCCACGATCATTCTTCATTGTCAATCGATGACTAATCTATGGGGTGATGGTCTTCGGAAGGAACTGTTGTACTGAAGGTACGCATTTTAACACACATTAGCCTATAATCCTGAAGAAAAATTCAAGCTCATCATCAAAATGCTCAGCTTACTTGAGAAATGTGTGCAAAGAATGATCTATGCAATACTCAAGGCCTCGTGTTACTCCGAGTTCAATGATATCAATTCTCTTTGCACCATTCCTTGGCGCTGCACTTTTGAGAAGGGTTTTAACATTTGCATTGATTTCTGTGCTATATGCAGCAAAGTAATGGACTTCAAAAATTATACTACCTTCTTTAGAATTTAAAAATAAAATCACCCGAGGTTATGATATTATAATTATAAGCAAATTTTGAGACACAGAAAATTTGCATTCTACAATTCAAGCATGTGGCGTTCTGTGTTGGCACTTAGCAGCTCAAGTAAATAAACTGCTGAAATTATCTAGTGTATGTCATAAAAACACAATTAAATTGACTGCATACAATTTATAAGGCACGCTATATATTGAATACTAATGTAAAATATTTACATTCTTATTGATTGAAACGGTAGATTATATATTTGCAATTCGTGCAGTTGGGAGCCTATATTTATACTGATAGTCTGATATTGCCAAAATTTTATATCATGTGACAAGAGAATAATATCAGCAATAAAAACCTCCTTTGCAAAGCTGTGATTTATGGTGTCATCAAGGTGTTCAAGGTATCTCAGCCACAAGCGCTGACTGAATTAATAATTCAGCCTGAAGATCAGAAGATGTTTTGTGAGTATAACCTGCTCAGGTTAAAGTTAGCCCCTTAGCTGCACGCAGGAGACAAATCAAACACAAGATAATTGACAGAATGTGCCAAACAAACACTAATCATGTCACTCTTGAATATTTGTATACCTTTACTATCAAACCACTTGTATAAAGCCTGATATATAATTATTTATCTTGAGTACAAATTCTTTAGCCTAGCAGTCACTACGGGAGATGCATCTCACACAATATTTACATAATTTTTTCTATTGATAAATCCAACAAACAAACTTCAAGGTATTGAACTCTATATCAATGGTGATTTTTTTTCCTTCTCTTGAGATGGCTTTAAGGGGTAGCACGTAGAGATCGATCGCAGTGATTGATCCGGGATCGGTGGCTTCTCTTATATAAGGAAATAGGGTAATCAACGCATATCACCGTTCTCGATGGAGATCGAAGGCGACAACACTCCCTTTGATGAACCAAAGGAAGAAGATGGGAAGACATCAACGGAAGAAGAGGGTGGTTTAGGGGTCCTGGTCACTGAGATCAAGAAGAAAGATGGAGATGAGGATGACGTCGGTCCACCCCCTCTTACTGAGCAGGAGATGAAGACGAGGAGAGCAATGATGAAGAAACTGGAGAAGAACTTGAGGAAGATGGCTCGGATAAGAGCTGAAGTCGCTCAAACTGACTGGTTTAAGGTAGGTCGTCGAATTCCAGAGTTGTTAATCAGATTGTAAATCCAATGCTCTTATCTCAAAACTCTTGAGCTCTTCATACTTCAATTACTTTGATCTTACAAAGTCATTATATTATTGATTAAATTACCATAAATATTTTGCAAAGACAGTTCCCTTTGTGTTCAATAAGCACTATTACCCAAATAGCCAGGTATCCCCCAGGTCAAATCGAAAATGTCACCAAGAAGCTAAGCAACGATGCAGGAAGCTAAGCTAACACGCGTCAACGGCACTCAATCAAAGTGTTCTGTGGATCCATACCTTCACAGAGCACAAGAATGCATGGGACTCATAACTGGCATGGCAACATGGGCCAACAAGCAGCATAATGGGTGCTTATGTCATTATTATATTGTTAGCTTTGCACAAAGAAAGGCAAAGCGTATGCCAGTGGTTTCGGTCAATACAGCACTGTTGTCCCAATTGATTTCGGAACCTTGTAGGGTGCATTAAAAGCAAGATAAAGTAGCGATAAGCATATTAAGAGAAGCACTGTGAGGATCGAGTGTCTAATCCGTTGGAATTGCATTAGGATTAATTAGCTGTCCCTAGAGATACGGTAGGTGGTAGTAACAATTTATCTAATTTTAAATTTAGATAATTTACAAAGAATTTTAATTGGAAGGTGAATTGTGCAGTGACCATGGCTGATGTTTTTGGTAAGCTTATCTTTTACCCAGTATGCTTACCAGGTTATTGACCTCCGGGGTGGCTTATAAATATTATGGTCTGATTATTTGGTGCAGAAGTTCGTTACAGTATTTCCTATTTTGATACAAGTTTAAGATACGATACGGACGAAACAAGCTTAATGCTTACCAAATAACAGAGAAAAATCTTTGGTCTGCAACCATTCCCAAAAAATTAGCTTAATCTGCTAAAACAATGATCATTTGATCCTCAGTTTACCTCCCTCATATTTTTGTTCCTCGCCACATGAATCACCCAAGAGTTTTATAATTTTGTATAATCAGTCATGCTTATATAGATCAAAGAAAGAAATATAATGCTTGCAGACTGGAACAGCAGTCAATATTTTGGGTACATGACTTGCATGGCAATGTTTTGTGTTGAAGTACTCATGTTACAAATCGATATGCTTAGCACGTTTTAAGATTGGTCCTTAGCCTACACATACGAACGCTTTGCTTGTTGACAGGTTAGTATCGTTCCATTGATCAAACAATGTAATTCACAGTAAATTAAAGGATAGCATTTGTTGTCAAATTCCATCATTTATGCGGTATAACCTACTTGTAATAAAGGTAGCCGGAGGGGAATTGTGATATAAGTAAAATTGGAATTTGTTCAAGTGACAATTTCACAACCATGTTTGTTTTGTTTTGTTACAATACAAAGAGAAAGGTCTGGCTACTTATAGTTTGCACTCGCCTCTTCTTGAATTGCTATGCATGGTGCTTTAATTGACTTAAGGTGATCCCACTATATCTCTGAAATTGATGATGCAGAAAAGTAGAAAGATTCACTGCATTTCTAAAGCCACTGTGACGTCATCATGATATATGTTCCAGGGGCCAAATGAGATGGATGACCAGACTCGTCACGCCCACTTCGAGTCCCTGCGCTCAATGCCCGGGGTCACCCGCTTGAAACCGTCCCGCAACAAAAAGCTCTACATCGTCCACAAAGACCTTCAACGTCAGTGCGACAAGGAAGTTCGACGTCATCAATTCGACGCCCGGGTGACGACCTCAGAGATTAACCGACAACAGCAGTTAGTGCAGAAGAAGCAGGAAACGTTACACAAACAGCGAAATAAATGTTACGCTACGTCTGAACGCACTCGTAATGAACTGGACAGAGCGGAACACAGCCACGAAGTGGCCGAGAGCAAAAAAATCAACGCTGTGCCCATGCGGACTACGCATGCGTCAATCGTGCGAGCGATTGAAAAACTGGAAATGCCACGTGCAATGAAGGAAAAGCTGCAAATGCAGACATACACTACGAGGATCGTAAATGAAGCATGACATTGAGTGTCAATTTCGGAATTCTCAATTCATATAGACCCCTGGGTGGATATTTAATGCACTCGCAAAGGTTTTTTAACACTATGAATATTCATCCGCTCATTAGCGTAATTAACATACCTTCACAGGTGTGGTAGCCATCGCCTTTGAAGCCCCTGAGGTCGCAATAACACCAGAAGTAACCAGGAAAGTTATGACATTTTGCATTTTCTGCGCACAACTTATTCCCTTGATGAATTGTTGCGCACTCGTCGATATCTGTTAATAAAAGGTTAGATGTTGTCATTATATGAGCAGGTCCGCTTTACCTTCGCAGGGGCCGGAGCCAGTTCTTGCATAACCACTCGCGCACTGACATTTGTATCCCTTGGATAATTTATCCCACATGCAGGAGGCCATGACCCCACAGTCCGCGTCACCCAGGCAGTCATCTTCAATCTTTTTAACTGTTGTGCAATTGTTTTATTAGAGCTGGGGTAGTATATCGGTATACGAATGCAATCGGATAATTGTGGAACCACTTAAGATTAAAAACACTCGATCTATGTACAATTTAATTAGATTTCTATATATGTTTCATTATTTCAATCAATCAAAATACTGTTAGCATTTCGCAAGATGATAAATAACAAAACACAATTAGACTAAATGTACTCCACAGATCAAAGAAAAGAATTACATATACTCATACATATATTATGTAATATTGCGCATAGACAAAACTTAATTGTGCTTGAGCCTGTTATATAAAATATAGAAAAATTCACAATATTTTATTTACACTTATAATTATTGTTGTCTAGAAAATAATGCTCTCTCATCATTTTGTCCGAATCACCCACCTGTGCAATAGCGACCGTCGCCAAGGTAACCGGTTTTGCATTTGCATTTGAAAGTTCCCGCCATGTTGATGCAATATGCATTGACGTCACAATTGTGTGTAAAAGCAAGACACTCGTTAATGTCTGAAATTAATTTTAAATTTTGGATTTTGAAGAAGGTTTTTTTTTTTAACAAACAAATTATATAACAAACAAATGAGAATAGAAAAGCAACTTTACACAATGGGAGCATATAGGTGAAAATACTAAATGAACACTCCAATTAGATGGAGACTTCTAAAGCTGCACATGCGCCTCATTAAAATTTCAGGTAAGCAAAAATACTAACCGTCACAAACATTCCGCGAATTCCTGGAATAGCCGACCATGCAGCTGCATTGATTGAGGACTTTGCCGCCGATGTACGCTGTTCTGCAGTACTCATTCGGACCGCAATCAGCGCTGCTGCCTGGTCTGCATTTTGCTTCTTTTTCGGCTGATGGTAAATTAGAAATAATGTACATGCGAAATACAAGGTGGCCCATCTGTTCGTACCAATGCATGTTCGACCATCTCCTTCATATCCAGGGTTGCATTGACAAGTGAACCCGCCATGGTAGTTGATGCATTGTGCGTTGTGGTCGCAGTTATGTTCACCTCGTGTGCACTCGTCTTTGTCTGCAAAAAAAATTAGACAAAATTGTTTATTTTGATGTAATAAAAATTGCCAAAGAAAAAAATAGTGAGGGTCATTAATGTATGCATGGTTGTTTCCTCACATAAAATTGTTCATCGATTCTCATTTTTGTTGTTCAACTTCAGCTGTAGACAATTTAATTGCCAAAATGGCCTTGTATAAGGCCACTCGTAAGCACAGCTGAAGGAAAACCACGTGCTTACTAAATAAATTTGCAATTCATCAACAAAAACATTCTGACAGATCAGACACCCTGGGTTATAATTGGGAGAGTCGGTTTGGTTTTGACGTCAGGATGCAAGGTGAATTTGAACTTAAATATCATAAGCTAAAGACTCAGTGCGGCGTGAATGAATGAGCGTTCAATCGAAAACGTGTTGATTTATAAAGTACAGAGACGGAAATCCTGATTCCATTAAATTAAGAATATCAATGGAGTCGACTGCGTTGTTTTTTGGGCTTATGAAATGGTCAAACAAATACACAATTCATTTGATACGGTTTGCAAATTAACGGACGTTTGAAACATGTAAGAGGTGTGACTGACCTGTACATATCAGGTAGGGGTTGCCGGAGAATCCCTTATTGCACGTGCATTTGTATGAGCCGAACACGTCTTGACATGTCGCTGCGATGCCGCACTGGGCTTGACCACTCGTGCATTCATTCCCACCTGTAAAAGGAGATACCATATTCATGTGTGTACGTAGCAGTATGTTTCTACCTACCAATCTAGAGGAAATGTATAACTTACAGCCAAAGTGCATGACTTTAGTACAAGGGCAACCTCGTGAGTACACGTCAGATTAATTCCAAAAGTTAATTAATGATAATCACACGTGGCATTGCGTATGACTCCAAGGACTTTTGCACCCGATGATAGTTCATTTAAATAAAGCTGGCATAAATTCTGAATTAGTTGATGACAGCAAATCAATAATTGCCCCCTGAAGTGCGAAAATAAAACTTATAAATACCAAAGAACTACAGGTCATCATACTATTACGTCAACATTCCAGTGCGCTTTATTCTTAATCCATTAAATTCCATTTACACCACATTGGCGATTTCATGCCTGCACTGACCAGCATCGAGCCACTTCGAGACCAAGTATCTTTCGATTAGATTAGTGATACCAGCTGAGTGGATCTATATCATAAATGGTGCCAAAGATTGTCATCATCACAATTAGAGCATCGAATACATGTGTAACTAAGTACCAACGTCACTCATCCCTTATTATCATGACGGATCATCTTAATCGACCAAAATTCCCAATGGCAAACTGAACATCGTGCATCAATGGCTCCACTTATGCCTATGCCTAGTACTGGTAGGCCTGAATGCACATTAAACAGAGAGCACTGAATATTTCTTCTTACCAACATCGTACATGAAGAAGCTCCAGTAGGACCTCCCTTCGTTTCTGAAGATGGCTTTTTCGTGGTCAAAGTCACATGATCTCAATTGGCAAATAGTGCCAGCATGGAAGACGACGTTGATATTCTTGGAACATGCGAGGTTGATGCAATCCGGTCGGTAGAGTCCTCGTCTCTCTTCGACCAAAGTGCATGTCGTCTTTTTCGTTTTTGTTGTATCAGCGGCTACTTGTGTATACGTTTTTAGGCATTCTGTGTGGGTTATAAATAATAGGCTTTATAATCACTGTGTGTCTATTGCAGCATATACATGAACATAAAATCTGCTAAGTATATAGAGCAGATATCTTAAAGGGATGGGGAACTGAATTTTAAGTGATGTTCTATTGACTGATAGTACCAATTGATAGCATTCCGTGCCAAGAACACAATGCCTGAATGCTAGCGTAAGGAAATAATGCATTTCGAATATCGGGGTTAGCATTGGGCCTATGGGAGAATGGCTTCCATTACGATGTATAGGAGGCAAACGTCAGCTGAGGGCTTGCCGTAATTGGTCCCGTTCCCCTCGTGAAGCTATCGATTTCAGCCAATCAGAGCAGACCACCTTCGCCATAAAAGGACATCTTTGTTGTTTACGAAACGAAAGAGTCAGTATTTCGCATGCGTGGTGCACTCTGACTGACTTTTTTACTGTTTCAAGATGAGAAACCATGGTAGGTGTCCTAGAAAATTGCATTTAAAATAAGAAAAATAGCGAAAAATATTATTTTTTTTGCCTGACTGGTGACAAAATGATTATTCTATTTCCGAAAATATAATAAAAAAACATCCAGGGGTTTAGTCGCAGAACACGCTGATATGACGAGGCCCATTGTAAAAGATGGGGAACTCGGTGTTTCATCACAGCTCCTGACGTCACGCCTAATTAGCAATATATCTCCTGCGAAATCGTTAGCGATGATATTCCTTGTGTGGGCCAGGCATAGGAATCAATTTTGGTGCATCAAATAACGACTCAAAGTCCATTTTTAACCAGTTCTCCCTCCCTTTAAATCGAAAGAGCAATTGTGTTTAAATGACGGGATTGGGAATAGTCGACATTGACTTACTGAATCCTGCCCCTTCTCGACATTCGGAATCACTGCCACTGTCGCCATAGTAACAGCGTGTGCATGCCTGTCTGTTCGAGGTACTATCTACGCACTGCTTCGTCCAGTAGTTCTTGTTGCTACAGTCCGATCTACTGATGCATCCCTTGGATATTCCTTGCACGGAAGCAAACTTTCCTGTCGTCAGAGTTTCTTTGATGAAACACGCAGCCTAGAAATAAAATCAGTTAATTAACCTATCAATCAATCAATCAATCAATCAATCAATCAATCAATCAATCAATCAATCAATCAATCAATCAATCAATCAATCAATCAATCAATCAATCAATCAATCAATCAATCAATCAATCAATCAATCAATCAATCAATCAATCAATCAATCAATCAATCAATCAATCAATCAATCAATCAATCAATCAATCAATCAATCAATCAATCAATCAATCAATCAATCAATCAATCAATCAATCAATCAATCAATCAATCAATCAATCAATCAATCAATCAATCAATCAATCAATCAATCAATCAATCAATCAATCAATCATCCAATAAGCCAAAAATTGTGATACCTTTAAGCTATATTTATTAGTGGTTCACCTAAATGCAGGTAATTATGAATGTTACAATTGATTCAAGTCAAAGTTACTCAAATGTCACGTTACATGTTTACTCTTGCAATTGTTAGGATTATACAAAAAAAAGACGCCGGCTGTGAAAGTGCGACGTGAGAACCGATAATGACCCAAATACATCAAACCATTTTGAAAAGTTTGACTAACCTTAAATCAGGTTAAATACACTTCATTGGCTCCGAATTAAATGTCATTTATGAAGAAGTATTGAAATCTGTGGATGTAACCTTTTCATATAATATATACAACGTGCCAGAGAATGTAATAAGTTAATAACACACCCCTGGAATACTTTTTGAGAATATCGTCGAATTGTTGTTCTTAAAACTTAAATTGCATAGCTCAGAGGTTTTTGAATTTTAAACTATTTAATGACTATCGTGGCGTTTAGCTTAAGAGGTTTGAAGCGTATGCTAGCGGTATGTATCAAATTCGCTGATGACTATGATGTTAAATTCAATCCCTCTAAAAGCAAGCTATTGGTGGTTTTAATTATGTTCCACTTGTTAATTTCATGGGTGGCACTATATCGATGTCGTTTAGGAAGCACTGAATTTGGGGAACAATATCGGGGATGTCAGGCATTGCCAGTTAGTCCAATTATTTTATGACAAAGTGAACATGGTTAAAGCTAATTTTGTGAATACTCATGTTGATATTGTTTAGAAGTTGTTCAAAACGTTTTGCATGCCATTATACGGAGCACAGCAGCTCGACTTGAGTCATTCTTCAATGGAGTTTTCAAATGCATCCTGGGGCGATCCTTATTATAAACCTCCAATACAGAACACGTGGCAATCTTCTTCCTCTAATATGAAGATATCCCCCTTTAAACAACAGCTTTGCAATAGAAATCTTCGTTTCATTCGATCCCTACACGTGTCGTCTAATCCTATCATTAAGAATGCCTTCAATCTTGTTCACGCGGGCAGCTGCTCATCAATATCCAATTCACTCTCACATTTTCTCAAATTTACCATCTAAATAGAAACCAAATTATATCCATGAAACTTTCCAATAAATGATGTTAATGTTCAGGATTTTACAGACGTTTAATTAAGGATTCACTATACACAAAAAATATGCGTTAATACAAAATAACGTCAAATTGAAATTAATTTTGCCGTGAACTCAATTTGTGTATATAATATGTAAGCGGATTTTTCTGCTGTTCATTTTTGTTTCTTTGTTTCTGTTGATTTTATTTCTTTGTGTATATTGTATATATACAAAGATACGAGCTAGGGAGTGTAAATGCTGAGAAAATAATATTATGTTAATATCAATCGATTTGAATCGCAATGTCAATTAACTGAAAAAAAAAAAAAAAAAAAAAAAAAAAAACAGAATCTCATCTATGGCGTTCAAGCGCTAGGCGCTAAAATGCGATTATCACCGTCTTTGGCGGTGAATGTGTTAACACGGTTAATGTACAACCACCCTAATATAAAACATCTAACTCACATTTGAGCTTCCACAGCTCTCCATTCTGCCGTTTTTTTGACACGCAGTTTCTGAATTTGCATTGCAAGTAAAGCAATACAAGGATCGCTTATTACTCTTGTCACAAGGGAAGTCTCGAGCTGCAATGACCAAAACAATGTAATCGGAATTCAGATCAAGTCAGCCACAAATGCAGAACTTACTAAGAGCGTATACATCATAGCCTGTGCCATGTCCAGTCAACCTCATATTAGCAGGAAGTCCAGCACATTTGAGCACCTGGCAAAGTTTGTTCACGTAGTTGATAACGTTGCCCCCAAGAGCACACGCCAATCGAGCGCACGCGTCCCAAGACCAGCCGTAGTCCTGCTGGATCATCGGACATCCGGAATACTTCCTCTCTTGTTTGTCTGCATACTTCACCCAGCTGTTTCTACACTCTGTACAGAAGCAGGGAAAATGTTAGCATGTTTTTTTTTTCCACCAAGCATCTATGATTCACTTACCCTCATCAGTGGCTTCCTTGAACAGAGAGCTGGTTAGGTACTGTGTTTTAACGTTGAGGCATCCACTGTGTTCCGGTTTTGTACCAAGAGTGCATCGCTCACAAAACCTGGCATTCCGAGTCAGGTAGCCACAGTAACCTTTGTTGGTCATGTACGAATCATCCTCTGAGCACGTGGCGGCGTCGATGCATCCGCGAGACACGCGAGTGGGCCGATTCCACCGATCGATCAGGTAATAATATTTGCAGTAGGGCTGCAAAATTGAATGAAAGCAGATAGTTAGTTCTACTAACACAGATAAATCACGCATTAATGTCCATTGCTCTTAAGGCCTATGATCTGTCACCAACGCGTCGAAGCAACCTGACCGTCGATGCATCGAGTTTAAGACTATAAACATTTGGGCGTGGCTAAATATGCATGCATGTGAGTATTCATTGCGTCTAAGAGTGGTTGCAGTTGAGGACTTGTGAGTGACCGATAACTCATGCTTCCTCGCATGAGAGGGCGCTGCTTGGGATGTGCGGCTTTTCAAGTCCCCCCCCCCTTCCCTCCCCCTCAAAAAAAGCACGAGATATTGTACGTGCGTGTCATGTTGAGTGTTTACAATCTTGTTATGCCATATAATGGTCATTACCGAGGCAGTAATCCCTTATCAAAGCATCTGATTGGGTCCCTCCCCCATCCCATTATTTTCCTCAATCAAACTTGCGATAAATAATCACGTACAATCTAGCTTTCTTTATAGTGCCATAATTGTGTGTCAACTACGTTTCAATTCAAGCTTATGAGCTGGAAAGTGTAAAACTAAAAATAGAAAATAAGTAGAAACCTGATTTTCTCCGGATGATTAAAACTGGCTCAGGTTGATTAAGAAATAAACACCATTGTATGACAGCTGGTGTTTGGCTAAATTGCTTCAATGCATCGAGAAAAGCACATCATATCGATTACTACATTAATCGATTCTGCCCACTTAATAGCTTAGCCAACCAAGTTGTGGTTCAAAGAGAATTACGTAATTGAAATGTTCATTTTTTTTTCAATTAGCATTACGTATTATGCCTTTTATTCTCGGCATTTGTGTTGTCAAAAGATTTAAGTGGCATCAATAATATCAATTACATTGTCATAAATTATATTCGGCAATCGGTCTGTAATGCAAATATATGCAAGAATACGTAATTTTATACATTATGTGATGCAATGGGCTTGTCCTCTCTCTCCTCGATATACTAATTGCCTGCAATATACACTTCCTTTTGACATATCTTTTCATAATTTAATCAACATGAAAAAAAAAATTCTGACCCACAGGTCAAGCCTTGTTTCTTCGTGGGCCTGACTTTTGACCTACCCCGTAAATTGATATGACCTAATTATAAAAAAATTGTGACCTTTTACGTTTGTGAAAAGAAATACGGTCAGAAAAAAACTGTTTTTTTATTGAATCATTGGTTTTTTCATCTAGTTTCCCGGCTGGCATATAAACATCGAATGTCAATCGTTTTTATGGTGAGTTTTATATATGAAATATATCCACACTTCAGGTTTTAAGTCCCTTTCAGTTAATCATTATTATTTCAGCACATAATTATTCTTGGAGACGATACGCAATTATGGGCATGCAACTAACTATTTAATGAAATGGTTGTTTCAATATTTTAAAATTCTGATTGACATTGAAATCAATTCATTCTAGGCCCCATCACACTCACCTCAGTGAGATAAATGATTGTCACGGGTTCTTAATAACCATAAGCACAGTAAGGTCACAGCTGACTAACAAACCACAGTATAATAAAACAATTAATAGGCAATAATAAGGACAATCTGTGGACAAAGGGAAGGTCCATGAAATGTCACTGAGCCATGAAAGATAATGTCCTCATTTGATGCGAAGAAGCGCCGTAAAATAAATATAATATGAAGGAAGTTGTTGCCAGTGAGAAGGTGGTATAAAAATATGAACACTATTACAATCATCGCATAGTATACCTAATTATATTATTTATTATATTAATTATTATTTATTATATTGTTTTATTATAACGTTGTTTGGGTGTGTAATCCTCGAATGTACATTGCACAATGGGTAATATGAATACTGATATACAAACATTGACTTATTGTTACAACACTCCCCCAATCATATACTTCAGAAGAATTATTTATTATTATTTATTGCTTGCATTTGTTTTTCGTCAAATGCCAACAAGGGTCGTTTACCATTGCATAACCCAATAAATTATTTTCTATTTATAGTGCCGGGGGGTATTTTTGTTCATTTTGGACGAGGACTAAATTATGATAAATTGAGCACATCACCAACAGCGGTGCATTCAGTCAAGGATTGGCTCAGTTGGTTAAACTGAATGCACCAATTGAATACACCGGTGAATTAAACCAGCACGTATCTATTACATAACATTCACTATACATTGTCCAACAACCAAGGTATCAGAGCTTTGAGATTTAATTGTGTAACTCACCTGCTGTTAATGAGAATTTGATTATCTGCAGCACAATGAAAGTGAACGTAATGAAGTCGGCCTTCATCCTCTGATCTGAAAATGATGATGTTAAATATTTTAACTACGAGGATCATTATTAATTAGTTGCATGATAAGATGATCAATTATTCAGATATTTTAATCATTATCATCTCTCGAGAAATTGACAGATTAATTTGTACATCATGCTGATGTGGGTATTAACATGTGCATGGAGACCGAATGTGAGACCATCAAAAAATAATATCGTGATATTAAAGAATCCATTTGTTGCTTTTCTTAACCATTAACTGAGAGTATGAAATCGGTTTGAAATCGATAAAAGTCCGATTTTGTGAGGTTTCGCTGTGGATAAAAATTGCGCTGACAAAGAAAAAAAAACTAAAGCGCATGCAAATTGATTTAATTCGGTTAAAATTAACTATTATTAATTATTATTAATTATTATTAATTATTATTAACTAGCTGTTATGGAGTAAACAATGATTAACAACCTTAGGAAAAATTTGGTACTCCATAAACGGAGTAATTGATTTCATTCGTCATACGGATGGATCCCCCACCTCGAAAGCCGCTAACATGCATTCTATGTCTATTTTGTTTGTTTTGATTTTGTTCTTTTGTTCTTCTGAGACAACGTGCTATGGTTTAAAATAGTGAATTTTGATTCACTTAATTCTGGGGTAGATTGATATTAACATAAACGGTCGTCAAGAAATTTTAACATTATATCCGAAGTTTCAGGCCTAAAGTATTCATCTAAGATATGATGCAGCAGTCGCCAGTTCGACCCCAAAGCAATTGCGCCTTCGATGTATCTTAGCAGTTCAATGTATGTCTACTTATTTTTAAAGCTATTATTCTACTTTTGGAGAATTCGGATTTTTGGTCGTCTTCAATGGATGTTTTGTTCGGGGAAATCTTAGCCAATCGCGTTTGAGTACGAACATACTCATCATTTGATAGTGAGATATAGTTTAAAGGAGGCCTACATCCAAACTTTATTTTATTTTATTATCGCGAAGCTGCGTTGCCCCCAATAATTATAAACAAATTGGTATGATATTTTCATGCATTGGTTTGATGAATTAAATGCGCTCATAATTGTTTGAATGAATACATTGTTTTGCCATTGTTTGATCTACTTCTTGTCATTGTATCTGTTTTAATTCATAAGAACTGATAACATGCCTTCCACAAATGGTAACGGGCACCAGAAAGTTCAATTTAATTATATTATTTAGATACAAACCAAAACGGCACATAACTAGTCTTAATCTGAAAGTTAAACCCTGATCATTATATACCATTCACCTGCAACTATAAACATATGCAATATTACCCAGTACTTAATATATCAAAATATCGACCACTCAGTACTCACGAATGGTGACCGCAATTACAGTAAAGCAGACTCCGAAAGCATGGTTCGCCGTATCCTTAATTGTAATCTTGAAACCAAGCCGTAGTATTGCAATGCTGGCCGCAGGTGTTTTAACTGATTTCTTCTAATCAAGCGCACCTTTATGAACAGAAACAACAGGTGTTCTGATCGCCCTTGTAGGCAATTGGATACCACGAATAGTCTCTTCAAAATGGGTGGGCGGAAGACTCCTTTGAAATCAAAGGGCATATTTAATTGCTTGGATTTTTTAATTTTGCTTTATTTTGTAGTCTTTGGAAGAGGGTGTGAAAGTGATTTGAATTGTTTCTAAGTAAGGCTTATGTTTAAGTCAGTTTAATACAACTAAAGTTCGTTGTATAATGTAAAAGGTGTTCACTGTAATTTATTCAGATACAAATCGATGAATATGATTTGTTAACTCACCTGTGCCCTGGTCACGTGAGGATACTTCTTGTGCGTGCCATTTCTTCTACTCCGAAGTTCAATAGTTGTGATGTTTTTTAGACAACCTGCACAATGATGTCTATTCAAACGCCATCCAGTTGAACGACTTATTTCTGTAGAATTGCAATATGTGAGTTCCGATGGGATCGGATCCTTGAGTCTGTACTTTAGGTCTGTGAAATTTTACCAAGTTGTGTCCAAAAATAATTAAGAACCTTGGTGCTATTTTAACCCATTATTTTATGAAGACAGACACGTTATTATATGCCAGATGTTTGTAATTTGCCGTTTATATAGAAAATTTAACAGTCGGTTTTTTTAATATCAAGACTATATTCCTCTCTGATGTAATTTTAGCCCCTTTATTCATAGGAAATTGTATATCACTTGTAATCATGTAATTCCGCTCTCTTTTTGGACCTCGTTGTTCGATTGCTTCCGCGATGATTGTTTTTATTAACCACCGTGTGTTTCCGCCTTGACAAGAAAATATTTGGGGTTTTTTTTTTCGGGGATTCTGAAAAAAGTTTTTAAAAGTTTGAACATTTTCATTTTACGGCATCGTCATAATTATATCTAAAATGTTTATGGATAAAGTATCGCCCTACAATGACAGCAAATCGACAGATCTCACGGCTGGGCTTGGAATAACTGACTATGTATGAATTTTGTACATTTCGAACAATTCAATTTCCACACGCTGTCGCCTCTAAAAATGAACAAATTTATTGAAATTTATTTGCTGAAAATTACTGGAGTATTTGCTTGCACAAGTAGTGCAACCATGTAAAAAAAACAAACAAACAAACAAACGAACAAACTAATCTACTATTATAATGCAAACCCTGAATTTGACATAATTGATGTAACCAAGAGGTGTGATCCTTTTACACCTTATACATAAACTTACAGAAACTCGGAAGTGGACATCGTCATTTTCGGCGGTTGCTGCAGTAAGTGCTGGCATCAAACATCAAAATGCGCATTACCTGCAATACATTAGGGAGGTCGGACCATTTTTTAAATGTACTAAAACCCCACAAGCTATATAGCTTAAATATTTTTGCATTTTTGAAATTCATCCAGGGATGCCAAAGTTATAGCCACTCAAAGCACAACACTGATCGCAAGTTTTCTGCCACCCGCGTTGCCAAGCATATACTTACTTACCCAGCCAATAACACCAAATATATGCAAAATCACGAATGAGTGGAGGAGAAGAGAGGCAGCGAGAGCAAAGAGAGGATCGAAGATGAGGTGGAAAGATGCCATCAAGAGAAGGCGGGAAGAATTGGGGTTAGAATAAATTGTATCAGCCCAATAAAGATCGGAGCGCGCGAGGAATTTGTGGAGGCCACCCGTCGATCGGGCGTGACGGACTGATGACGAAGCGAATGACCCGCGTGTGACCGCAGGATCAATTCTTTGTTGATCTCATTCCAATCAGTTGTGATTTCATGCAGAAAAAATCGCTCAAATGTAGACTCCATTCAATCTGTGCCGATTCACTTCAAAACATGGCATGTATTGTGTCTATACTTGTTTATGTTGTCAAATAAACTCATTCCTTCCAAGCTCCCACGATCAAACGGTTACGTAATTATAAGCAATCCACATCGGAAAGTTCTGTTGTTTACTACATCAGTATAAGTATGAACAAATCTATGACTCAAACATTGCCAGATTTTCACCTTTTCAGGTAAATTTCTATTGTAAAGAAAGCAATAATTATAAATAAAGTAAATCCTAACTCACAACAATGTTGTCTCAGGATCATGTCTTCAGTGATGTCATTCCACGCAGTCGAGATCCATTCGAAGGGATATTTGCAGGGAAAATTATCTATTTCCAGACTCAAACCTGTACGAATCTGCTTCCACCAAATTGTGGCGTTGCAGCACTTCAGTGGATTGCCCTCCAAGTTGAGTACACTTAATAACGGCGTGTATTGGGTGAAGTCCGATAAGGTTGACAAGAGGTTGTTTGACAAATACAATTTCTCTAGTTTGGTCAGATAGCTGAGTTCTTCGATTGAAATCGTGGTTATTTTGTTTGACTCTATGAAAATACGTGTCAAAGTTCCACTCACTTCGCGTAGATCCGGAAACGCGGTCAATGCATTGTCATTTAGATAAAGCAATTTCAAAATTGTTCCTTTAAAGCAACCTTTCTCGATAGATGTGATTTTGTTCCTAATCAGGAACAGATCATTGAGATTATAGTACTTATCGTTGAAGTCACTTTGCCGAATGCTTGTTATTTGATTCCCTTGAAGCAGAAGATGGTCGACTGACGAGGAGATAGTTTCAGGAACAGATGTCAGGCCTCTATTACCGAGCTCCACCCGGGAACTGAATATCTCCCCGACATTCGCCAGGTAAACGATTAGCAAGAACGAGTGACGCAGCTTCATGGTGTGGAATGAGAGCTGAATGGTACAACCTTTCTCTCTTATGCTGATCTCTTGTTGCGAAGAGACAAGTGGCCGTTTCTGTTGTTTGTTTGGGACTCACTATGGAAACATGCAACAACTGTTTTCTGGAGAACATGAATAATTAATTGGCTGTTAAGAACTAAAGTTTTAAAAGCAGTCCCAAAGACGAAAACGATAAGAGAATTTGAAAAAGGTCATGAAAAATTTGCAATAATAGATGGACGAGTGGTGTTCAGACCGCATAAGTTATGAGAGGATGGCAGCAAGACGAAAAAACATCTCAATGATTGAAGGAACTTCGATCATTTGGATAGATATTTCTATGGAGGAAATCAATAGAAGAGGGAGTGACATTGTCACTGAGTGTGGAATTTCAGTTTCTTGTTTGATTTACCAATGTAACTTTTGGTAATCACTACTCTTTAACTTATCAATTTTAAACCATGATTATGTGCTTGGTGCAGTTACACCTTTATATATATTATGTATACTTTCGTCGTTTTTCTTTTCTTCTTTAGGGTGGGGGTGGGGGGTTTTTATTCCTCTCCTTTTCTTTCTTTGTAGTTTGTTAAATCGGTACAACATTGTTTGATTCAACCATACTTTTTAAATTAATCGTTCAATTCCTAATTAACGGAGGGCATTCTGACATATTTTTCTTGGCATAATTATTCCATGTATGACCTTTTCAAAGAAATTAGGTTCATGTTATATTCAACATAAAACCATGGATAATAAACATTAATTGTTTTATGATTTGGCATTAGACAAACTGTCGCCCATTTGACACGATTTCGATTATTAATATCTGCCCTTAGAGGTCAAAGGTCGTACAAACGACTCCACGGAGTTGCCCATGCGAATTCCTGTCTGTTTCCTGCAAAGAGTGTCAAAGACCTCCTTCCACCCACAATCACAACGTCAAGAACAAAATATTTCTGATTGTCCTTTAATTAGTTTGTGCTCATCATTATTCAGTTGTGCCATTATAGTGAAGCATAGTTTAATTAATCAGCGATCAATCTAGCAATCATTAACATATATTATACATGCTGTCTGATATGCTCATTAATTGTGATTGCATACATAGCCAATGCTTATTTTTTATGTAATGCAAGTAACATGACGCAATAACTTAGACTCATATTATGATGAATGACGCTCCGTTCTGACATAAATTTGTCATGGAACACAGCCCATTCGTGAAATACGAGATGAACAGTCACATCAACAACCGCATCTGTGCACTCTCACTCATTTCATAACTCATTAATTAAACACACTTCAATGCTTCAATTACGAAATCACTCGAGCTTCAAATAATGTATCAGAGTCTAGAGATGTGTGAGTACTGTATAATACCGGATTTCTGATTTCGGTAAATCGCTAGCGATCATTGTGTTGGATCGATATTACGATGATGCATACCCATTGGAACAATATAGCTCCATGAGTATTACCTCGGTCAATATCGCTTGACCTTCGTTTCTTTTGTAACATGTGAAACCAATGATGTGACAACTGGGGTTGAACATAATTCATAATTATTGATCGTGCACCTGTAATTCAATCAAATTCGTGAAGATGAACTTACTTGACAGGTTCTGAGCAGGTGTTCAATTCTTTATTATATTTTACTTTCTACTGCTACAACGATTGATTGTTTAATGCGTAATTAACTAATTAATTATGTGCTGTGGGGGTGGTAGGGTCGCGTGTAGCTATCTGATTAATTATTTTGTTAAATATTTCGGTCGTAATGTTTATCTTTAATTCATACTCAGCAATGTGTTGCCATTGTGAGGAGCATGGCTCGTTTCGGTTTTGCGGAGATTGAAAATTAATTTCTTGAATCGCCGAATACAAACTATTTTTCAGGTATAAACAGAGAAATAATCATCCTCTGGTTGACCTGTGGTAGCATTTAAACCACGGGCCAGATCAGCTTCTGTCTCGTAAATACTCTGTGATCAGAGTTTTGAAAGACGCTTACACAAGGTGCCCAGACCGATACTCAGACAAGTTCTTGACCTTCCCGAATCATTCCTCCACCATGCACAGGTACGCACAGGTAGTCGGCTTGAGTGCATGCAGGCAAGTCAACAAAGGACACCGATTCAAAGTTCAAATATTATTTAAAATCATCTCAATAAAATTTAACAGCAATAAGGTCAAATGGTTATTATATTTTAATATTGTGTAACGAGACGAAAAATACAATAAATAACAAACACAATTAAAGGATTTTAAGTCGATCCTAATGAGCAACATATAAAAGACGGTGTGGGAATGACGCAAACTAAGTAAGTATGCGCCATGTGTTTCTCGGGTTGTTGCTAATTGTATTATAATCAGAGATTTGTTCAATGTAAATTTAAGGGTTTTTTAATATCCTCATGTCATTTGGCTGACTAAGGATGACGAAGTCGATCTCAATGGTGTATGACTAACCGCCGCTTTCATTGTATATTTTCATATACACACGTCACCCGTTAACATTGTTCACACGATATAGTAATAAAGGTTATTTCTCCTCAGTCTCCTCTATCTTAAACAATAACCCACCAATTAAATGCGCATATGTTTTATTCAATCAGAATCCATAAGCAGTTCAAAATTTCATAATCACGAGTTGTCATGGGAAATTTTATTCCTTAGCAACGAAACTTCGCATGCGGTGGTTCCTGCGACTTCTAAAGACGTAATGTTCGTTCTTCTTCATTTCGCAGATGTACACTTCGCAGAGTGTTCTTCCGTAATGGGCGACATTTCCATGCAGCATGCAGGCCAGGTTCAAACATGAATCTTTGGAATGGTCTCGCTGATTGGCTACCTGGACACAAGATGGCGTCATTTCACGCTTAGTTTTGTCTTCTTTGACTTCCTGGAACTTGTTCATACATTCTGGAAATAAGAAGATTCGATGAAGGCAAATATATTTTTTCTATTAATACGGATTACTATTCACTTTTATAGGTAAACATTTGGTGACTGTAGACCGGTTGTCACACCAGATGAAAGCCGACGAGGAAAGATAATTAGAATGGTGAAAGGGAAGAGGTAGATGGTGCATTAAATGAAGGAAGCAAGAATGAGCTGAGAATTTCTTCACCGGATGCTTCTATGTGTGATGTTATTATAATGTTATTATAATGTTATTGTAATGTTATTATAATGTTATTGTAATGTTATTATAATGATCGTTTAATGGAGCGTTGGTAGAACTATTGGAATGGTAAGATAAAGGAGATGTGACGACTAAAATCAAAGAAGGAAGACCGTAAACCATAATTATAAGAACATGTTCAAATGACTCCTAGCTAGTTGCTTGTTTTGCTTTCACAATAATCGAGATATCAATCAATGCAACAATCACCCCATTGAAGCCACTTATGTTGCCCTTGACCGGAAGTGACGCGGGTCAGCAAGACAGGTGGCATATGGTGGTCTCACTCGTGTTGACTTAACTCGACCATAAAACGGCAAACCGAGCGCGAAATCTCAAGTGCATTACATACTGAATTTTAATGACCAACCACAAAGAGACTGTAATTGCACAACTGGTCGAACATGCGGAATCTGCTAAGAATGATATGCTTTAATAGACTGCAGAGCTGGGCGAGATGCACTCGGGGTTGGCGGAAAACTAGCTCACAATGATAAAGTTCCAGTCGTAGAATTAACGCAAAACTAGCGTGCTGCCCAAAAAGCGCCATTTTGCCGCTCGATTTCAAAACAGAACGACAACCAATGAAACAATGGGCCAATTTCTGATCATCAGATTGGTCACGATTATTGATATGAATATTCATGAGCCTCACTTGTATCAAAAGCGGCGTGGCATTCGTGAACTTTCCCTGGTTCCCCGTAAAGGCAGGTTTCGCATGTCTGTGAACCATCCTCGCGAGTGGCGCAGGCTGCGTAACTGTTTGGGTCCCACGCAGACTCGTAGCACTTGGAGCGACTAGTGCAGCCGCGGATGACATTGGTCAACTGGCCTTTCTGGTCCAGTGTTTGCTCGTATTGACATACGTCCTGAAAATAATTAAAGCCATAGTTTAAATCTGAAACAAGTAACGCAATACTTTATTTTTCTCTGGAAGTTTTAAAAAATCCAGGTATCTAAGTTTATAAGTAAAATAATGGACTGTGATATACACTATAATAATAACATCAATGGAAAGCGATCGGATTTTCGAGTATCCCGTTCCGGATAAAGATGTGCTTGCATCTCTAGTTTAAACCCTACCTGGCCTTTCTTGCAGTCCTGCATGCGACCTTTCTTCCAGCAGTCATCTTCGTTTTTCTCGTCGCAAGTGAAACAGGAAAGGATTCGATCCCCCAGCAAAGTACAGGGAAACTCATGAGCTATTTAAAGACAAATAACATTAATGAATAATAGCATTATAAAGAAGTAAAATCTATCAAGGATAAAGAAAAAAAAATAATGGCCACATTCTTTTACATTGGTAGAGAATTGCGGCAATAAAAAAAAATGTAAGACTATTGCTTTTGATGGTGCTTAATTAATGATTATGCGAGTGCAGGTTGTCAATAAGACCTCAACTCACCCAAAACAACGATTCCCCATCCATGATCAATGTCCCTCAGTCTGAGATCCGCAATTCCAGCGCCGGTTGCCTCGCACTTATGAACTCGACAGTGTGAATTTTGGCGATGAGTGACAACATTGCCTCCAATAGCCATAGCCAGTCGTTGACATGCCCCCATGGAGTACCCGATATCTTCCTGAGCTAGCAGTGGACATTCCACCTCTTTGCCATCATTCACGTGCATGACCATTGTCCATCCTTCTTGGCTTTCTGTGAATAAATAAACCAACAAGTATTGCTCATGCTGGATTTACTACGATTTGAGATATATAGATTGCATAATAAAGACGATAGGCGACACAATCCAATTGCTAAACCCCAATTAATTGACATTGACGGTTGATCTCACCGTGAAGTCTAGCAGTCTTCAGATGCGGGTGTGTAGGGTAGCAACGGTGGTGCAGTCCGTAGAAGCCATAACCACAGTGTTTGCATCCTGAGACCAGATCGTCTCCGTCGTAATCGACGCGATGGCATTCTCCAATGTTGCCCCACATGGAATCGGTGCACTCATCTTGAGGGACGCACCCTCGTGACACGTTCCACGTTCGGCCCTTTTGGTCAGTCTCGACATAATGACCACACCTGGACTGTGGAAGAAAAGAAAATCAACATGCTGGCTTCTTTCAACCTGGAAAATAGCTCACGTTGTCTTGGAGACATGGTTCAAAATGTCCAACGCGAGAACAAGTGTCTTCGTCAGGGACGTCCGTGCAAGTCCAACAGGCTAGGAGTCGGTCGTTGGCCGAATTGCACATCAGCTTATCCTCTGTGGAGAATCATGAAGGATTAAATATTTTGAAAAGAAAGTGATTATCGTGAGAGTATAAATTAGTTTATATTCTGACCGGCATCGCTGAGGAGAATGTTGAATCCCTCGTGTGACTCCTCCAGTTTCAAATCTCCGTTTTGACAGCTCAGCACGTGGCATTCGTTGTCTTCAAAATCGTCCTTTGACTCTTTGAAATTGATAACATTGCCGCCATACCTGGAAGTATAAACATTCATACAGCACTTTGTTGTCACGTGCGGTTGCTACAATCGGCCTGTTATTTGACCACTCAGTTTAATTAGAAATCCACATGTCTGCTGCACAATAAGAGGACGAATATAAACTCTATCGCACGAACCAGTACAACCCCAGAAAGAAATAAACTGTTATCCAAGGGAATCGATCTTCCTTTGGACTGAAAATCCTATGCTTAATTAACATTTGAGCAAAACAGAGCAGCATTTAAGAGGCATCAATCGTTCAAGTCATGACGCACTGGAATGTGATTCACTGAGAATCATAACGCATTACAAAGTGAAACGCGAATATGCGTGAATCATAAGGCATCCACAACGTACTTGCAGGTTAGCGTCTTGCAGTGATCCAATGTGTAGTGGAACCCCTTCAGAACCCGGATGGCTGTGCAGCCGGAGATTTTTTTGTCACCGGTTGTGTAGAGTTTATGGAAACGCCTCACGCACGCTGAAGGGAGACGAAATAAACCATTGAGGCCGCGATATGTGCTGACATTACTTACACACGGGAGTGGCATCGATGTATGGAAGAGCGCACAGCAGCAGGAAAGCTCCAAATCGCAGCATTTTGGCTATAAATTATTAATCAGTCAATAATGAGATCAATAACACAGGCACTTGTATGTGTAATAAGCTACAGTCATTTTCGCTCAGTTCAACAAAATGTAGAGTCTACTAAAAAATGTACCTTCCGTTGTTTATTCATCACACTTGCTCTGATTAGGCCGTAATTGCTCCAATCATTCTCAATAGTATTCTCATCATCAATTATTGCTAAGAGTAATGAATCCCAGTTTACACATACATGCACATTATAGAAATTGTCTCTATTCTAGAGACTCTTTTAAGAGTTTCAACTCTTTCCTGCAGATCCCCCAGTCAACCATTGGGTGTGGGGACTTCTAGTGGACGGCGTACAAGTTACGAAAATTCAAAAAGTACAACAGATTGTACTCACCTCCAATTCGAGATTTTCCTTTAACTTGCACCACTCCAATGTCGCCCTTATAAACTAACCATCACCAAGAGCCAGATTGGATAATATTTGCTCACAGAAAACTGAATTAATTGTAATTGTTTTTTGATCGTGTTGGTACCAGGTTGTGGCGCATAAATTAAACGTCAACCCAATCTTATTTATGCAGGTGTTGCGATTAAAGTTTGCATGTACTTTTGAAAATAGGTTTTAAATTGGTTTAATCCCTCTGAGTATTGAATAAACTCTGAATGATGCGGTTAAATGCGGTTAAATTGCAGTTAAATCCATCCGTATATCTTTTGGAATATAAATGTCATGTGATACATTTTAGCCCAACAAATATTGTTTTTGGTGCAATCGATTCGTCATTCAACATATTCCAGTCCAACCCTGGTCACGTGGACCCAGTACATTTATCAATTCCAAACAATTAAATTTAGGACGACAACGATGATGACGATGACGATGATGACAATGACGATGATGACGACGACGACGACGGCAGGGGCGTAGCCAGGGCGGGGCGGCGCCTCGGTTAAAAAAAAAAAAAAAAAAAAAAAAATTAAGAAAGTATTAAAAATTGTTTAAAAAAACTGAATTGCTTGCTTGAAATAATTTCTCTGGAAATTACCCCTTTTGCAAGTTTCATCAGAACTGTCTATAGTATATGTATTATTAGTATTGTTATTGATCTGTAACATTATGAATGCGCCACACTATTCAGAGAGATTCCGTCCCGTATAGCCTAGTAAACTTAATGCATTTACCCCGACATTCCTAGATACTTGTAAGTGCCAATACCTTCGGTTATTTGCCTCATTTGCATAATCAGAGAGCATATCTCACGTCGCAAAGAAATCATTTTAGCGCCATATAATTTAGATACACGAAGCACTCGCAAGGTATTTGTAACATTTGGACTGTAATTAATTAATTAATTAATTAATTAATTAATTAATTAATTAATTAATTAATTAATTAATTAATTGATGTCCAAAATCCTCACTCGTAAAAGACCTTACTTCCGTAAAGTATGCAAACTTTAATCTTAGTTCCATCCAGATTAGTGATTGTCAATATTATGAATCAAAACATATTATACATGTAAGAGTGATTAAAATATGTCTCTGAACCAGAAGTGTACATTAAAGAGGACCTCTGATTGTTTTGAACTAGTAATTAACGCGTGATAGAAGATGCATCCTAAAAAAAAGTACGTCTTTTGACTGATATACTTTTAGGCAATACGCTTGCTGTGGGATAATTCATAGATATATCGAATTGAGGTTCAAAATCTCGCTTTCTTTTTGCGTTCGATTTCAGACTGTTGTGACGTGACAAACGTAATTCTCCTATTGTTAAAAGTGGGAGCCATCGAGTGAGCAGATCTTTCGGCAGTTCTCATAAAAAAATCCCACAATCATCTCGTTTCAAGCTACATGTATATTCAGCCTGAGCAGGAAATTTGCATTTTAACTTGTCTTGAATATCATTCACAGTTGACCAAAGTTTTCAAAAATGGTCTCTAGTCACTCACAAATGCCCATAGTATCGATCTAAATATGTTCAGAAATGAACAGGAGTCCGCTTTAAAATAAAGGGATTCGCGGGATTTGATGTTTAAAAATAAAACCAAACTAAACATTTCATTTTTATTCACATAAACATTCAAAACGAACATAGTATATAACACATATCTACACAAATTATATTCACACACAAATGGTCTCTGCCGGCGAATCAAAAGTCATAATAAATCAGTTCAAATCGCACGAAGAATGAATTAAAGTCAAACAGAAAGCTGGCATCATCCCTGGGAGAAAGTTGAGTGAATTCACTTGCAATAACCTACGCTATTGTCAGAATACACTCAGCACCAATCTAATAACAACTGTTCTGTGTTTGGGTATACTTTTCTTTCATTGGCTGAGGTCACACATCACGTGAGTCTCGGAGTATCACGCAAAATATCTTGGTCCTCAGCCGGCAAACCAATCGGAGCTTCAGTGGTGATCGGTTTCAGAGATCCAGTCACTTTATCTTTCGCCATTTGCGTCCCTTTCGTTCGCTTCCATTTCATTCGTCGGTTTTGAAACCAAACTTTGACCTAGAAAAAAAGAGCACGTGATTAATGTTGACCTAGAAAATAGACCACGTGGCTTTAATTGACCTAGAAATTAAAGCACGTGGTCGTGATTGACCTAGAAATTTATAATATGATATTCCGACCGTGTGATATAATCTGTAGTGCCAAAGAAAACAGCGAGCGGCTCAGAATATTGTGGCCGGAGACCTCGGTGACATAGAATATTCTGATTCACGAGGTTGAAGAATGTTTAGGACAAATTGTTTCGCATAAGCCGCGTTTGAAGTTGGAGCGCAGGTGCTTCACAGATGTGAAATACAACAGAATCTATTTGCACAGTTGCAATGATTGATGGCGAAAGAGGAAAAAATCGAGGATTAGGGAATCCCTCTCGCCACCAGACTGCTTGGCGCCTGCGAAAATTGAGAGGCGAACGCGATGGGGATGAGATGCTAAGTATAGCTCAGTTTCAAAGAGAACTTTGGTTAGTTTGCTATGCGTATTGTGTACTGTTGTGAAATAGTGACTCATTTAAAAAAGGGATCCCTGTTCAGACTTAGCTCACGTGACCATAATGATAATCCACCAATTAGGAAGAGGTTGCGTAATTATTGCGAAACGGTAGTTTTAAGTGATTTTATGTAACTTACAGACAAGAATGCATGGGATATTAATTTAAACCGCGTCATCAGCCACATGTTAATTTTTCAACTTGTCTTGTTTTATTATATATCAATTTATTGGGCTTCCTCTTAATCACAATTATTACAAGAACGCATCCCAATTATTAGAAATAAATATTATTACATAATTTCATTAAATACAGTACAAAACAGTCCAATATAAAGTTACACGAAGCCCAGAACGAAAAAGAAAAAAACTATTCTGTTTCGGATTAGAGCCATTAGCGTCCGGTAATCTACAACAATATTCCCGCAGAGTTTTCGTAATCTTCCCCCTGGAGGGCGCAACAACCTACCCCCTCCGAGGAGTTTTAAATTGCTTTTCCTGTTCTCGCTTTAGATCACGTGACCTCTCTCGCGCGAGTTCATTTGAAGTGGGATAGTGTGACCCTCGATTGGTGAACCGAGCCTCCAAGTAACGCGGAGAGGTTTCTTGAAGTTACACCTTGACGGCAGATCCAGCACCTCCCACAAGAAAAGAGAGTAAATAGGACATCACTCGTCAGTGAGCGTTTTGAGTATCGCGTCGCGGGTATTCGATCTATTGGCGCACTTTTGATCATTTTCCGGCGACGCCTGTTATGCGGCGATTTGCCTCGCACCCGCCCCGCAGACATGTGCTGCACAGGTGGGCGCACTGGAGGAGGTGGAGGAGGAGGTGGAGGAGGAAAGGGAACAATGAGGAGTATCTAGACGAAGGATCATCATAATCATCATCATCCTCAGGATCGCTCCCATGTCCATTGCCGACGCCTCCCTGCTCTCAACACTCGCTTCTCTTCAGCAGTTTCTTCTCAGCTGGTTTTCATCGATATAAATTAATCCGGCGTCTGTTTTGCTCATTGCTCCTTTTTTTACTTCCACCAACGACTTGAGCAGAAGTGCTGTCACAACAATATCTCCTGACAAGACGGAGAATCTAGCGCTGACGTTTCAGTGACGAACACGCTCTCAAATGCTCCATTTATCAGTCTCCCTGGGGGTTTAAATGATCCGCCATTCGGATTGGGACAAGTTTAAGCTCTGGGAGTGAGACGGGTCAGTGGATTGGAACAATGGCTGAATTATGTGCATGCACGCAGTAGATCTGGTGGAAAAAAAGGGGAAGATCAGATTGGATGAAGGTTCTGTTGGTTTGCACTGAAGTGACATCTGCGATGCTAGCATCCGCATAAACTCCGGTTGAATGGGTATCCATACCTTTCAGGTGCATTCTATTACGTAATATATCGGCATGGGCACGAGGGTGAGATTAACAGATGTGAGATATAGACCTTATACAAAAGGAATCAATTACCAACCAAATGAGTACGTGTATATTTGTATATGCAATTACGCATGCTCAATGCACATAATTATATAGGTGGGAAAAATTACGATCACTAATATTGAAAATGTACAAATACGGTGTCAGACACGGTGATTAATTAGCTGATTAATTAGCGTGTTTATAGCACACACAAGAAACCAGTCTCAGCGGGGTCACAAAGGGCAGTAGCAAGTAACCCTATTACAGTGCTAAATGTATCATTTACATGCATTATTTTCGGGCATGCGCCGTATATATTCGATTAGCTTTAGACCCTGTTATAACTAAGCAAGGGGGTGTCTGGATATGGTCTCATTGACTCCCTGTGAGCGCACTGTTGCGTCTTGCTTTGTTACATCCGTCGGCCTCATTAATAGAGAGTACAGCTTCACATATTATCCGGCATATAATTCTGATCAATTATTGGCACACGAATTTTTCAGTATTTCTCAAGATATACTGATGCCATAATTATGCTCTTTAATAAGTAGGTATAACTTGGTTCTTATGTTCACATGCTACACATACAAAGTGACTGTTCGTTCGTTTTGATCGCTACATTATGTCATAACTTACAATAAAAGTTATTTCATCGAAAAACTCGGTTTGATCATTCTCGATTCTTGTGATTCTTGAACCAAAGAGTGGTTGTTCCTAAACACTCGCTGTAATGCGATTGCATCATATATTCTTCATTGTATAACCAATGGTTCAGGCTTCAGATTCAACTTAAGGGTCTAGTAAACCAGCTATATGAACACTATAATACGTTTTTGGTGACCAGCCGACTTGAATTATAATCATGGTGTTTCAACTGACCTGTCTTTCCGTGAGGTCAAGGGCCACAGCAATCTCGTATCTCCTGAGTCTGGTCAAGTAATTGTGAGCATTGAATTCCTTCTCCAATTCACGGATCTGGTGTTTGGTGAACGCCGTTCTTTCCTTCCTTGGTTTCGAGTTCAAATCGAGGGTTTGATATGAATCAGAGTTTGGTGAACCTGTGGGTAAATCAGAATTAGTGTGATTGATCCGGACGATCGAACTCATCGATTACTTCCTCTCGGAGTTTTTAGGATCATGGGAAGGAGAGAAATATTGTGGGATAAACGTGGGGTTTTTTTCTCAGCGTGAAATTGAGACGATTTGTTTTCGATTATCTTCGGATCATCGACAAAGTTGCTGCGATTCAAAACAAACGAATCACATGCGGTATGTAGAAACAATGTGCCTGTCTGTTTGGACTGTTTTCTATGAAGCTTCGAGGAAATGTCAGATCAGCTCAAAAGATTTGCTCAATTGGATTGTGGACATTTTTCCCTTACCAATGCCAAATATTCCTCCAGGTTATAGGGGTGAAAATGTCTCACCAATGATACGGTATCGTTGTGAATCGTCCATTTAACGCCCATTCTGATTAATGCAATTTTATCATTGGAAATCGCCCATTTATCGTCCATGTTAAATATCCGCCCGCTTTGCACTTTGAAGTCAATCACCTGAACCAGGTGTGAGTGATCATTAGAGGGAAGGAGGATAAAAGGATTAATCACTGTTTACAAAACAAGATAACGCAGCAACTGAATCAACAACTATTGTCGATTAAGCGTGACTTCGCTATCTGCTCTATTAGTACTCGCCTACGAGGCCAAATGCTGAAGAATCGTTCGTAATGATTATTCGTTTGATGTTTAATACCTCACCCTTCTCTGCGAGCATCTTCAATGCCATACTCCACCAGCGTCCGATTCTATTCTCTATACTTGGGGCTTTAGGAAGAGTTTATAAATCGATTATTTGCTTAAGGTGCATTAATCCATGGAAATAAAGAGAAGCCAGATATTGCCTGCTGAAGATTCCTGATTCTACCAGGTGCATGAAATCACAGACGCTTAGGAACTAAATTATGAGATTGGCAACTGTACCCTAAAGGTACACAACTCTGGTATGTAATTTATAAACCAAGTATGGGTGTTTGAATATTTGAGTGCAGATAAAGGTGTCTAAACAGTAAGCCATTGCATACAACACACCCGAGTGTGCGTAGATTAAATGGATTATTACTCCATTCTGCATGTACGCACATGGGACCATGAAATAATATTAAGACTGATGTACATCATATGATTGTCGGCTTAAGGACCACACATAGCAAAAGTAAACTCTCGGCTGGGTGGAATTCCTCCTGAATAGAGATTTTTCCTGTTGACAGATTACGAGCGTGAAATGCCGGCAGACGGTGTCCGATTTGCCTGAAGACCATTTGCGTTGACCTTCACCGCTGAGAGGTCAAACATTGATGGGCACCCTGACCCCTTGTATCTCAAGTACGCGGATGGTCAAGTGAGAGCGGAGAGTATTTTGGCATCGACGGAAAGGTCGGCTTGCCACTGAACCCAAAGTGACAGCGCAGATTGAGATTCCTTGCTCATGAGACGAAGCGTCCGTGGAAACGGACTCCAGCTGAGGGAAAGCGGCGGGAAGAGTGAAAGCTAACATCGTCATCATCATAATCATCATCATCATAATCATCATCATCATGGCGGTGGAGTTGTTTTTACGAAGAGAATAAGGAATAGGAGATGGGGGAGGCGATTGCATGAGGAATACGCATAGGAGTATAGGGAATACATGAGATAGAATTCGGTTGAGTGATTCAAGAGGAAGAGAGTAAGATTATAAGGAGATGAGAGGAACTACAATTGAGAGATCCAACAGAAGAAGGAGCAGAGATGTCCCCTCCCCTGGCCCCTCCCCTTGGTCCATTAGCCCCGCCCCTTCTGATCCAGTCGGCGGGCGAGGCTGCATCGTGATCTCCCTGCCCTTCGGTATCCGCACGGCTCGCTTGCTACAAACAGACCTCTCCTGTGTTTGTATTCCCGAGAGGCACTCAAGTAATGAATGATCCCTGTGAGATGGCTGCCAAGAGGGAGCATGCATTGCCACACCCGTCAAATCAACGACTGAATCATTGCAAATTAATAAACATTGATGAAAGATGAACCGTGGTTTGTCTGGCACGTGTGTGAAATGTGCCACTGAATGTATGGGGATATAATATGTACGTGAAGGCCCTGGGGGAAAAAACTTCATAGTTATTTAAATAGTCTCTCAGTGTCATAATAATGTCATTTTATTAGTTTGAGTTGAGAGTAATTAACAGCTCCGTGTAGCATTATATAGAGTTTATCACAAGATATGTAAGGCATTATTGATTATTGATTTGTTAACACTTAGATGTGAAAATAAAATCATACTTGAATAATAATCTGCTGGGACCAGTAGTTATATAAAAGGAAAATAATATAACATCTTCTGTACGTGTATTATGTTATATTTATGTGTAGATTATTGGGTCTTGCGTAAGTCGCATTTTGTATAATATAATGTACATGTACATACAAGGGGGTTCGTATGACTATTACCACTTAGATAGAGGATATATTCAGTCAATACTAGAATCTTGCCTCCCTTGCCGCATGATGATTTCATTACTGATTTATATTCGATAGTGATACACTCATCGTCCATGCAAATATTCTAAAATTCGGATTATTTGTTATAAAATACATTTAACGTAGCAATTAACATTCTTTCTTTTCTTCGAGTTTTCGCACAATATGAGATTACATAATTCATCATTTGAACACGTCAATTTGTACATTTTGTGAGGAAAAAAAGGTGATTGTGGAATCCCTGGTCGAATAATAAGAACGCCATTTTTGCCGAGTACAATTAAACCCAACGTCCACTCACGGAGGTATGTAATTAAATATAACAAATGCTTGTAAACTACGTGTACCACGACTTCAATTTCATTGGTAAAATAACATTTGTTCCCAATTATAGGGCGAAATAAAAAAAAATAAAAAAAAAATAATAATAATAATAACAATAAACAATTATAAGCAGACACGGAGGGCCTTCAAAAACAATGCTTTGTGACAACAGAACATTGCTGTGTAACATTATAGCAATCGATCTCGGAGCGCTTTTCAATTAATTACAAAAAGTAACAATTGCTAAACGCGCTTTGCTTCTTTTGCCAGTGCTGGACGAGGAGATGATCGGTTGCGGGTCCCGTTGCATCGACACCAATTCTTCAAACTTGGTCTCCGCTATTCAATTACCAACACCGTCAACCCATTCCCACGCCATCTTCTCTCATATTCATCAACTCATTCAATAGCCTCATTTTCAAAAAGAATCAAATCTCATTTAATCAATCAATATTCATATCAATGTTTAATAGAAAACTGCTATGTCTGCAATAACCAAAATTAATATCCTATCAATAGTTCTCTCTCCCTCTCATGCTCGTCTCATATCATTATCATCATGAATATCGTTATCATTTCATCATCCCCCGGGGTAGCCAGCGCGAAAATGGACACTTGTTGTGCCTTAGCCTGGTCTCCCTGCATCATCATACTATCATCATCATCATTACTACCATTAGTCTGCACCCGGAAGAAAAAAAAAATAAATAAATATAAAAAAAAATATTTTTTTTTTTTCTCCCCGTTTAAATTCACATTGATGTATGTTGTAAAATAAATGATTTCTCTCTCTCTCTGAAACGGCGTTACGTACTAAAAGCACCTTGAATCTATCAACGTCCGTGGCATTAAACAATTCATTACATGTACTAGTACACATGATTCAATTATAACCTCAATCTGCCATGTTTAATATACAAGCTAGCAGCTACCGTACAATCGTGTGACCTCAAAAATGATTCACTTTCCATTGAAGTCAGATCGAAACGACGCGCACTTAACGAAAGACAGACTACGGTAATTAAGCGCGCCATCAGCACCGCGGTTTGATGGACCTCCACGGTAATCTGGGCTAATCTCTCGAGGCGACGATGTGACACGGATCTGTTTAATTCGAGTCTTCGCTCCGAGACTATGTTTTTACGACGGAGAGATAAACGGTAATTTGCCGCCAATCAACACGAAAGTCGATCTGGTTTTTGTAAAGATGAGCGAAGTAAAGTCTGTACCCTGAAGGAAGAGAACGCCAAAAGTCGTTTTTAAATATAACTTCACGCTAGGTTATTGAACTGATTGATTCCATAAGCAGAATTGCATAATACCCACAAACTGTTTTATTTAGTTAGCAAAATTATGGATGCACCAGGTTGTCATGGTTACGAAACTAAGTTTGGTAATTTTCGTTGTTTAGCATAAACTTCGCTATAAAGTGGGTAATTCTCAAGTTTATTTTATGGAACCTGGATTTGTAGGAAGGACAGTTGAGTGTTGCATCAGTATCGTCATAATTCAAACCGTGCTGTTACGTAATTGTAGATAAAGTTTATTGCGAATGACCTTTCGTCAATTGAGTTTAGATGCCTATTTCATATCACGTATTCAAGGTTAGCAGTCCAATACCCTTAAGTCCGAAAACGCATTAATACCAATAAAATTATAATACTAGTAGGGTAGTAGTCCCTAAAGGAGTATTTTATCGTAAATTGAATGATTAAAAACATCCGATATAAACAAATCACCAAAGAATAGTTCACGAGGCAAATGCATGGAGTGGGAATATGTACTTGCTTCATTACTCACCACAATAATAATTTATTATAACAACATTGCAACTATATCCTGCCATGCTTGGGTCATGCTTTGGCTAAATAATAATACAAATTATCAAGTTATGGCCAACTCAATGCTATATTTTATATGCATACCAAAGCGTAAACCAACGGGATTGCATCCTTATACACGCATAGCTAAGCGGCACAATTGCCTGTGTAAGCTATGTGAGCAATTGACTTTTCCTATGCTATAATTTGGTCGTGTAATCCTCACCTCTTCCTTTGTCGTCTGAGCAACTCTTGGTGTTGTTCTTGGCGCACTCGCCTCCGGGCATGAAGCCCGCGTACAGGGCAGGAAGCGACGGCGGCGAGTGCGGTCTCTGCGGCGGCAGGACGCTGGACGCTACGGCGCACTGCGTCGCGTAGTCGTCACGCGGTAAAAACCCTGATGATCCAGCGGGATTCCAGTCCGGATAACCATGGTGATGATACATGGTTGCTAGGGAACCAGTCCGTGGCGTCTGTGACAAGTAGTTTGTCGGAAAAGAGTAGAGTCCGGTTGGGGAGGTCATGCTATACATGATGTGTGTGTGTTGAATCCCGAACGAATATGCGCGCCAAGGGAGAGCGCAGCGGAATTCCTTTCTTTACTCTTTGCTTCCCCCTCCCCCTGTCTGCCTGGTGAATCCTGGTGCCAGGCTGTCTGGAGCTGAGCTGCGCTGTGATTGGCTGAGCATATTTCCACTTCTTCTTACTGATGCTATGTTTAACTCATGACGTCACTTCCTTCTGCTTGTTTGTTTTGCGTTTTGTGACCTCATTAACCTCCAGAAATTGGTAACTCAGTAGGAGAGTTATTCATCGGATATGGATTGGAATGGAATATTGCATTGTATAGAGCTTTGTGATTGGTGGATGGTGCGCGCCAATCAGCATACAGTGTGGTCAGAGGAATCTGACCGATCCTTTGAGCCCTGGGCGAAGTGCTACTGTCGAGTAGTTAGAAGTACTTAGCAGCATGAGAGGATGCTTATATTGATAGCAACAGGTTTTTAGTGAATGAATGGAAACGACATTTAGCCAGCGTGTGTACCGAGAAGTTATAGCAGACTTGACCATAGAATTATTTCAGAAGTATTCAGAAGTACAATTCATTTCTATTTTCAATGACTTATAGAAGTTATAGGAAAATATTCTAGTCGTTAATATCATTAAGGTGTTTATGTGAACATCTGACATTTTCCGCGATTAAGTACATTAACATTTCATCAAATTCCACATGGTGGCATCTCGGACTCTGATGTATATATATATATATCCCTGATAATGGAAACTCTTGGCGAAACTCTCCTTTCCTTTTTTTCTCTCATCTTTTATGTTTCCCCAAAATCCGGCGACGATACAAGCTGAAGCAGTAGGCCCCTCGTTTGACCATACAGCGCATAACAGTAGTGTTATGTGTTATATTGAGAATAACCGAAAAAAAAACACAATGGCATTTATAACGCACCAACAGTCCACTAAATAACCTTGAGACTCCAATAAATAAGTGCTTTGAACCTCCCCTGACTGGGTATATATTATGTGCTTACTGTTTAATGTGAGATTGGGAGTCCAAAGATCAGCATTATCTAACATTAAATGGCCGATGCATAAGCTTAAATTCACAAAATATATAGGCTTACATCCTTATTGATATTTCCAACGAAGATTGGTAATTTCATGACTTCTTATTCATGGTTGAAAAGAGGCAAGAAAACGCTGATTCCTACCTTTCTCACATTTCCCGCGATTTCGCATTAGTTCAGATTTTGATCACCCGGTGGAGCTGCGCGTGAGCTAACCCTTGTATGCATGTTTAGCCATAATTATTCCAACGTGTAAGACCCAGTTAGTCCCGCGGGACTGGTGGTGTGGCCGTCGCCTGCTCTTTAGACAATGTATAGAGGCTTGGAACGAGACTATGTGTGACGCATTAAACCCACGTAAAATGTGAGTAAAAGCTATTCACTTTTCACCAAAAACTTGAATTGATATAATTATTTAGATTTTCACTGGTTCCCTGGTCACATATATAATGACACAGGCACACACCGATGACAGGTGGTACCTCATTGGCTGCTATTTATAATAACATTTAGTCAACTGGTCGTATTCTGCAAATACTGTGTGGGAGCACCGAATAGCTCAATGGACTGACTACAATCCTATGCCGACCGTGGGGGTCGAGGTCCAGGGTTCGAGACCCGATCAGGCCACGGGCGTTATGATTGTGAATTACAATTGTAATTCTTCAGTGACTCTGCAGTGCTGCCCAACTGCGTAACAAGGCCGGGCGCTGTGTACTACTGTCTATGGTGGTATGCAGGATAAAGAACCCTTGGAATTTATCAATAAGAGAAGGGGAAAACCCCGGTCCCGGGCCTTCTGTTCTGGCGCCCGTATCACCCGAATGGGTTGGGTGGAGCCGTAAACCCCATCACGCACTCTGCAAATACTGTGAATTCATTTTCACTCGCCTCGCCTTGTGAGCCATCTTGGGAACAGTGACGTCATGTGAAATCGAGTGAAATGGATGTACCAAAATAGGGGTGAGTTTCACCGGTGTCAGTAGCGCCGGTGTCGTGCGAAAATGTGTTGGCTGCGAAAAAATGCCATCATGAATCAGAGGGGCGTACCCATACAACAACAAGGGGGGTTAATTGTAGACTATCACATAGGTAACAGATTCAGTTCTGTGAAGCTATAAGGGTTTAATAACAGATTCGGGTCTGTGAGTGTATCTAATTGTACAGAATCAGATCTGAGGCCTAATTCAATGCATCACAGAATCGATTCTGTTGAACTATAAGATCCACTACAGAATCAATTCTGTAGGCCTATGGAATACTCTAGAGAATCGATTCTGTGAGCTTAATTGATAAGAACAGAACCATCTCAAGCATTTCACCCTGACTTCAATGCATCACAGAATCGATTCTGTTGAACTATAAGATCCACTACAGAATCAATTCTGTAGGCCTATGGAATACTCTAGAGAATCGATTCTGTGAGCTTATTTCATACGAACAGAACCATTTGAAATATTTCGTCTGGTCATCATTGCTTTACAGAATCAAGTCTGTTGAACTATAAGATTCACTACAGAATCAAAACTGTGAGCTTATGGAATACTTTAGAGAATCGATTCTGTGAGCTTATTTCATACGAACAGAACCATTTGAAATACTTCGTCGGGTCATCATTGCTTTACAGAATCAAGTCTGGGAACTATAAGATCCACTACAGAATCAAAACTGTGGAGCTTATGGAATACTCTAGAGAATCGATTCTGTGAGCTTATTTCATACGAACAGAACCATTTGAAACACTTCGTCTGGTCATCATTGCTTTACAGAATCAAGTCTGGGAACTATAAGATCCACTACAGAATCAAAACTGTGAGCTTATGGAATACTCTAGAGAATCGATTCTGTGAGCTTATTTCATACGAACAGAACCATTTGAAACACTTCGTCTGGTCATCATTGCTTTACAGAATCAAGTCTGGGAACTATAAGATCCACTACAGAATCAAAACTGTGGGCTTATGGAATACTCTAGAGAATCGATTCTGTGAGCTTATTTCATACGAACAGAACCATTTGAAATACTTCGTCGGGTCATCATTGCTATACAGAATCAAGTCTGTTGAACTATAAGATCTACTACAGAATCAATTCTGTGAGCTTATGGAATACTTTAGAGAATCGATTCTGTGAGCTTATTTCATACGAACAGAACCATTTGAAATACTTCGTCTGGTCATCATTGCTTTACAGAATCAAGTCTGGGAACTATAAGATCCACTACAGAATCAAAACTGTACGTGAGCTTATGGAATACTCTAGAGAATCGATTCTGTGAGCTTATTTCATACGAACAGAACCATTGAAATACTTCGTCTGGTCATCATTGCTTACAGAATCGATTCT
>KB302742.1:72181-145469 GCA_000328365.1 Capitella teleta
ATGCAACACATGTGTAACCACGACGGGAGGGGGAGTGAGATAGATAAAAGTTCGGCTGAAGGATAGAAGTTGGTTTAACAAGTGCCACGCTTGAGTGCACTGCTTGTTGTGAGCGGAGCAGAGATCAGATATTAAACAAATAACCATGGAATGTATAATTTTGAAAACATATTGCTCTGGAAATCACTAAATTTGCGGGTTTCTTTGTTTAGTGAGGCCCTCTATTCTCAATCAAGAGGGTCACTGAAGTGCGTTATGATTGCTTTAAAGAATCGCGAATTAGAGGGTGTCTGTTTTTTTATGGGAATAATAATGGTGTGATTGCTGTGCTCCAGAAATGCATAAAAAGGAACCGAGATGCAATGATTAAATTATCCATGCATTTGTTTTATCTACAATTGCCTATTTTTGAAGTGTTTATTGTTGAAGTGTGCTACGCCGAGCAGTTGATCCTGTAGTGACTCGATCAAATACCGCTTCACTGACTTTCACTGGGCAACGCAATGCTCACGGTTGCTTAACGAACAACTCATTGGTTTATCCATGCACTGTGATTGAGCAGATACGTTCTGAGATCTCACAGGAGATCCCCCATCTGGATTCACGAGTGTATATATACGAGTGCATGCTCTTCTGAAAGACAGTGGATTCAGAAGAGCTCAATTGACTTGCGTCTATCATTGAGCTCCTACAATCCATTGCCATTGGGTGCGTTAACCCTAAAGTTGTTTAACACGTGTTCATGAAACAATATGCACTGTATACTCTGAATAGGGATATCGACCTTGTTAATCCGAGCTAAACTACGTTCATGAAATAGAGCCCTGCTCCTCAATGTAACTTATTTAAAGTAATAATAACACTTGAGTATCTCTGTACAAAATAAAATGGTGACATACAATTCCGACTTGAATATATTAGACCTAAAGATTCACTTCTGTAGACGATTCTATTCGTCAATAGAATTTATTCTTGTGAAAGATCGATTATGCATCGATTCAGGTATATTTCGCGACAGTCGGTTACCGTGGTGACAATTAAACGGTCATCATTTTTTTCATGGAAATTGTTTTTTGCAATTGGACAAGAAGGATAGTTTTCCGCTGGTTGAATATTTGTGGTCGCGCGTAGTTGCTCTAACTAATATCACCTAGCAGGCTAGCTCTGCTCAATTAAAGCATGTCACGACACAGGCTTGATCATTAATTATAATCGCGTTATGCTAGTATGCACAAGTTGTCAGTCTCAAACTTTCCAGAGATTGACTATTCCAGTTTACAACAGTATTTGAAAGATAAAATCTAGTATTTTAGCAAACATAATAAGGGACTATCTCCTTAAATAATAAATACATGTACGAGTAGCGTCTTCTATACACACCTATACACATTGTAAATTAAAGGAATGCAGAGAGAAGCACAACAAATTCTTTCTGTTCTTTTTTTTTCTTTTCCCCTAAATGAAATGCATGGATCACGCCCGTGTATGTATTTTGATAAATAAACATTATATATACATCTCTAACACATGATAATATACATTGGAAGATGGCGAATTTGCACATCATCAATATTGAGACTAGTGCTATGATAAACTAGTTTTCACTTGTCTATCATTATTCATCATGCGACAAGTTTCCAATATCAATTCTCTATAAAGTATTCCATAGGCCTACAGAATTGATTCTGTAGTGGATTTTATAGTTCAACAGAATCGATTCTGTAAAGCAATGATGACAAGACGAAGTATTTCAAATGGTTCTGTTCGTATGAAATAAGCTCACAGAATCGATTCTCTAGAGTATTCCATAGGCCTACAGAATTGATTCTGTAGTGGATCTGATAGTTCAACAGAATCGATTCTGTAAAGCAATGATGACCCGACGAAGTATTTCAAATGGTTCTGTTCGTATGAAATAAGCTCACAGAATCGATTCTCTAGAGTATTCCATAAGCTCACAGTTTTGATTCTGTAGTGGATCTTATAGTTCAACAGAATTGATTCTGTGATGCATTGAAGTCAGGGTGAAATGCTTGAGATGGTTCTGTTCTTATCAATTAACCTCACAGAATCGATTCTCTAGAGTATTCCATAAGCTCACAGTTTTGATTCTGTAGTGGATCTTATAGTTCAACAGAATTGATTCTGTGATGCATTGAAGTCAGGGTGAAATGCTTCAGATGGTTCTGTTCGTATGAAATAAGCTGGGGCAGGGCAGGGACTTTGTCCATAAAGAAGACGGTGAGTTGCATTCTCGTCAACTTCCACGATTTGTATTATTGTGTTTCGGAAATTTTAAGATCCCGTCAATGTGTGTGGTCTCTCTATCAATTAGGGAACTGGGTCGTAATCCCTGACCAGATGGTTCTCCAAGGCGGTCAAGGGAAAATGCGCTGAATTCATTTACAAAGGACAAAACGGCAATGGCAACAACTTCATTAACAAGAAGAATTGTGAGGCTGCTTGCAAAAATACTAATGTTCCAGGTATGCAATTAAATGTTCAAGAATTCAGGCTAAAATGACACAATTTATTGCAGAAGAGTGCCTGCTTGAGGTTGATCCAGGTACCGGCTTTAAATTCACCAAGACGTTCTTCTTCGATTCCACGAAAAACAAGTGCAATAAGTTCAGCAACAGTGGTGAAGGAGGAAATACAAGTATTTGAACTAAAAGGTTGGCGTTAAGTGAACCCATTTAATGAGTATAAATAAATATAAACGCGGTTCTGCAAATCATTTCATCACATGTTATGATAGTCATGCCGTCATCATAGCCGACCGCGCCATGGAATCGGCTTCTGACGTAACATCCGTCTCCCGTCCTACTCAGAAAAATAAGTAATTCAACTATGTATGTGATAAATAATATTAACACTTGTGAATTTTATTTACATTTTGGGATCTGGGTTTAAAAATGGCTCGACTTCATTCGATCGAAATCTCACTTCCTCAGACACACAATTACGCATAAGGTACTTTCTTTTGGCGTTCAGTATAATTATTATAAAGGATATACTAATCGTCACATTCAGAACTATATATGTTGGAAACAGGATGACATTGGTTGTCATCGCATTTGCCGTAGATCGCAGAATTCCAGTAAATTGCTGAGAAGCCCTGTGGCACAATCATTACAAGGAAAACGTTGAACTCACTTTCAAATTACACATACTGAGAAAGAGTTATCATGGGCAATTATGCTGATAATTATCCATCCTCATTTTTGATATAAATTGTGTGTTTCGAATTTAAATGTGTCACTCAAAGCGTGACATAGCAGGAATTTTGCCGATACCCAACATGGAAGTTAACTTTACTATGGATTTGCAGAACCATTCTACGGATTCAATGGATGATACCACGCCGGTTATAGAGAATGCCTATGATTATTACAATTTGATGGAACGTATTCATCCATACGAGATGTGTTTTAAATATATAATCGCCACTTTTGGAGCAATTGGGAACACGATGTCGTTCGTTGTGCTTCAGAAGAAGACATTTCGGCAGTCATCAGTTGGATTTGTGCTCAGTGCTCTGCTAGTGTTGGACACGTTGATGTTGGCTCTGTGGTGTGCAAGCAATGAAATTAGCTATGTAAGCTACCATTACCCAGGTTACTTTCCATATGAATCTGATTTTATGTGTAAACTGCAGAGTATGTCAGGCTTCCTGCCTCTCATGTCTGCTTGGTCATTGGTCCTGCTGACAGCTGAAAGACTGGCCGTCGTGTTTTATCCACTGAAAGCTCGCGAAATATGCACAAGAAGAAATGTGATATTTGCATGGCTGGCGATTGCTTTGGTTATTTTTTTTCTTTGTCTTCCTAATGTTTGGGACCATTATTTATCGGTCATAAGGTCTCAAAAATATTGCACGCGGAGGGTTTCACCTATACACTATTTCAGCTACTACATCATGTTTTCACTTTCCTTTCTAATTCCGAGCTTGTTCTTGCTCGGAGCAAACATCAGCATTGCAGTGAAGCTCTCTCGGTCACAGAGTTTTCGCCGGCAGCATTCAAACGGTGGCGAGGGCAACCAACAGTCTCGCTCCATCACGGCCATGCTGCTCTGTGAGAGCATGATTTTTCTCATTGTGAATGCCCCCACCATGATCGTCTTAGAAATTGAAAATCGGTTAGATATCGACGAACGAACCCGTTTTGTAATATATCAGGCCTTGCGTTTTTCAAACCTACTAGCATACTCGTGCAGTGCAATCAACTTTTTGTTTTACTGTATGTCAGGTTCTCAATTCAGAAATGAATTCATGGAGTTGTTCAGAGGTTGCAAGATGCTAATTAACCCGTTCATGTCGAATTTAACACAAACTCCAAGATCGTCGAATGTTGATGTTCAGCTTGAAATTGGACTTTGATCAAAGAGAGGCAAGGTCAAAATTTTGTATATAGAATGGACTATCTGACTGCAGTTGATATGCTGAATGTAATTATAGCATGTACATTGTATTACTAATTAGGTGCGTTGTTGTTTTTTTGTTTGTTTTTTTTTCTTTCTTTTTTTCATGTATTAATTTGTATAAGCAAAATACAAAATGTGTTCGTAGCTGATAATGTGCGGCACACTATTATTGTGTCGTACTTAATTATGGGTATGTATGTTGTATACTAGCAGCGGAAAAACAAAACAAATAAAAAAATTAAGATTCCACTTCTTGATCTTTTGTTATTATTGATTAAATAATATCATTTCAACTCGGCCACTATAGAGCGTGTGAATAAATGTTATATATATACATGCTCCTCATATTCCGTTCCTCATCTTTGTCCCAATAATAAAAACACTGAATACCCTCTGAATATCTCCAACGATTTATTAATGAACAGGTGTCAAAAAAAGGACTTTAAATTTAGTCATTTAACTAAATTTTGTACATGTATTTAATATATTTCCCCTTTTCTTTCCTTTTTTTTTCTCTCTCTCTTTTTTCTCTTTCTCTTTTTTTTTTTCTTGTGTCTGTGTATTATGTTTAAATTTTGCATTTTGTTTTGTCTTGTACGATTGAATTTAAACACACCTGTATTATTTTGTTTCTTAGTGTCGTTTCCACACCCTCTCAAAAAATGACCAATTGGAGGCCTCTCGGGTTCTCAGTTTAGGATCAAATTCAGCCTTTTATTCTGAAATAATTACATTGATAACAAAGTTAACAAGTTCCTGTCGACCTTTAAAAAACCTCAGAAATATCGAATACTACTGCCCAAATTGAAGTTGCACTTGAGCAAACATTAGAACCAGGCAATAATTAGACTGTAGTGAGACATGGTCTATTGATTTAAATGATAAATTCCCTGGTCTCGGACTCAAACATTTTTCTATTATGTTAAAGATATGTTCTGCTGATTCGCGAAAAGTCTCATGTACACCACTATATCAAAATAAGAAACAGCTTAGTTTGCATGTTAAATCTATGAAATCAGGATATCAACAAAATTATTTCTGCTGTGCAATCCATATGTAACAAATGCTCATATAATACAATGCTACCGGTTACATTATCTATTTTGGACTGATAATTATTGGTTTCTGCTAACATATTACAAGTTGATTCGTTTTCTTTTGCGGTTGTGGTTCAGTAAAGTTTATTATTTGGAATATAGAGGTATATGGTTGATAATGTTAGATGTGTGTGGGTGCTGATGGAGGTGAATATGTTGGTTGAAACCTGGTTGTTTTTGCTATTGTTTCTTGGTTCTGGTTATTTCATCTACCAAAGAAAGTAGGATTGATACTCAGCACATATTGCACACCATTATATTTTATTACAATTCATAAATTATGATGTCATGTCTTAATAAACATTTAGATCTAATTACATGCAGTATTTTGACATAGTTTGTGCGTTTGCTTTATCTTACCACGTCATAAATAAGGGAAATAAATATATTACCGGTATGTAGTGAACTTGTTCAAATAAACTTCTAGGCTCAATTGCCTGCATTGGGCTATAACAAAGGGACTTACAGCTCAATTATATGGTTACGTTAGTTGGTAAGGAGATCAGGGATTATTTTGATTTTTACATTCGGTTTCCGCTAGAAGTTAAAATACGAAGGAATGGATTTATAGCATCACGAACAAAAACGTACTCGATTTAAACAAAAAATGTTGTGATTAAGCTGAATTGTCTTTATTCTCCGAGCAAATTGTGACGAGCATGTTTAATGCGTATAATTAAATGTAAAACATTATTTAATTTAATAATGTAATAAATTATATTAAAATTTTTGTTTTGCATTTGATTCGGTTTAATTGTGTTGATCAGACATTCGAATAATGAAGGTAAAGTAAGTAAATGTTAAGTGAATTTTATCAACAAATGAACTCATTGGAGAGTTGAAACTTCAAACACATCTGTGGTAGAGTTTTTGAATGTGGTATTTTTATCAGAAAATACTATGTTATACTCAACAATAAATGATTGATTCTGCCCTTTTGGTTCAATGGAGTTATTTTACCGTATACATATACAATGGGTTATCTTTACTAATTACAATGGGCTATTCTGTCAATTTCGTTTAAGAGTATGCTTTAGATCACAATTATCTAAATTGAATGCCAGTTAATTACTGGGTAGCCCTGTGGCACAATCATTACAAGGAAACTGTTATACTCATTTTCAAATTACGCATAAAGCGTTCTAGTTGGTATTGGTAATCATGTTTTTTATTTCTCCATCTGCATAAATACTACGTGTTATGAACAGAAATGTGCCATCTACCAGCATATTATAAAGTTTCATCGCAAGAATCGTGAAGCTGAAATCCAGCATGGAAGTTAACTTTACAAGGGATTTGCAGAACAGTTCTTTGTATTCAATGAATGATACCAAGCTGTTGACTTTATTAAGTTATTCGATGACTATTACAATATGTACTGAGTCGTATTTATCCATACGAGATGTGTTATAAATATATAATCGTCACATTTAGAGTAATTGAAAACACGATATCGTTCGTTGTGCTTCAGAAGAAGAAATTTAGAGTTTTTTACTCTTCTGTATGTCGGTTCTCAATTCAGAAATGAATTCATCTAGTTACTCAGCAGTTGCAACATGCAAATTAACACATTCGTGTTGAATTCAACATAAACTTCAAAATCGTGGAATGTTGATGAACCTTTAATGATTGGCCTACTCGTAAGCAATTTCTAATTTTGTCAATAATTCTTGCACATGGCTAAAATTAGTGTCAGAGTGCGCGCATCTGTTCACTGAAACATAATTACTACCATTTCTGTTCTATCACCGAAAGCGTGTTTTCAATAGCACTGTTCTCTCTTGCACCTATCTATTTAATGTAAAATTTGCTCCATTATATCTTTTTTGCAACGAAACAAACTTTATCTTCTACAGATAAGGAGTTACAAATGATGCACCAGAGCTCTTCAACCGAATCCTTACCTTTCTGTGCTTTTAAACAGTGGATTTTCATAAAACAACTAAGCAAAGCCAGATATCATGACAAGAGAAGGTACATGCGATCAGAAATAAGAGATAATGTTGTATATCAGTCACTGGTTACAATTTGTAAGACACCATGTACTCTACCAATGGAGCTCTGCACTAGAAAAAGACACACCATTTCTCCTTTATACTTCTACATGTATGTGCCACACCGCCTACACAGAGGTATTTCTGCTCTATTGTTTCAATCACACCAACATATTTTCCTCTTCTGCTCTGCATGTAGCCTTTTTCCAGCATGTAACTCATTTTGCAGTTGCTTTGCTGTCTGTGGCAAGAGGAGGAATATACATCGAAAGATAATCCGACCAAAACGACTTTGGAATTTCCGGATCTCCAGTCTTGATCGCTGCTCCACCACGTGAAACAAGGTCGAGGCTAGGACGTGAATTTGAGATGACATTAATCACAGAAAGAACAAATGCATCCAGAGCTGACATCGAGAAAGGGATTGTGATCCGTGGAACGCGAAAACAAGAGTACATGTACATTTAAGAAACAGCAACTTCACGTGGATTTCGTTTGCGACGGAAAACGCAGTGCGCTGCACTGTGTCGACCAATGAGAAGCCATGAAACACCGTCCGAGTAAAAGCCAAGTGTTAGGTTGAATATGTGCCTATAATTTTATATGTTCCTGATATATTTCAGTTCGGCGTGTAGCTCTATGACTCGCAAACTTTTGCAAAAACTGACATCGAAGGACATTTCTGATGGATAAAATATTAAGTAGTAAAGCCTGATGAAGTTTTGAACTAGGCTAAAGCAAAATTCCTGAACTTCATTGCCTGTGATTGATGCTTAATTCGAAGAATTTGTTATCCGTCCTTCACATCGTGATATCTTATCGCTGTTATCGTGTGAAAACAATTAAAGTTGATATGAAAAGTTCGTAGCTTATTTAAATTTCAACTGCTTAACTGACAACTAGTTCAGATTGTAGAGCGTTCGCTTAGCACTTGAGAGGTATGGGGATCAATGCACCGGTTCTCCAACATTCTTTTAAACCTTTAATATTGGACTACATGTAGTTACTAAATCTTATATTTATCTTCGAACTTCACAAATAGCGAGAGGTATCGCTTCAATTCCCCTTTCTCTTGGACTTTACCTCACGCACGTACCGCACGCACATAATGTGAATGTGGCCAAAGAGCACACAAAATCCTGCCAGTTATTTTTTATTAATTGGACGTTATGAATCAGCGATTGTCAGTGGTGTAGCGGTTAGCATGGTTGTCTTCCAAGCAATCGTTCCGGGTTCAACTCCTGACTGACGCATATCTTAACTTATGCTAACATTTTTCTTTGTTATAAAGCACAATAAAATAATGACAAAGAGCGAAATTAAACCCCGGACACAGGATTTGATTGACGCTCATTTATCTTCCGTGACCTTGCAAAATTCATTGATCTGTGGTTTTCGACTGATAAGAGACAGTGTGCCCCTGTCTTCATCGGTGCTGATCGAAAGAACGATCTTCTTCCTGCAAAAGAAATATTGAACTTGGGGTTCGTTTTCCGGGTTCTTATTGAATCGTACCCAGAATACGAACAGCAGGTTACGTAAATTAGGCCTACGGTGCACTGGATTGTGGAATTAATCCAACCATATATACAGAGTTGGCCAAAAGTAATCCATCTACTCCATGTTAATAACAAAACTTTAAAACTTGCTAAAATGTATCAATTATTAAAAAATAACTACCTGGTATGGATTGATTATGTTATTATGCGCCCATTTATGCACAGAAATCAAATAAAAAGTTCATTTTAAATGCGAAAGTTGAGTGATCGCAAAGAGAGCAAAATCAGAGGAGCCCCTGAACGAGCATTAAGGAATGTCATCTCTTGTATGGCGCTTCAAAACAATCTCTGCATTGTTTTGATTTTAGGAGATAAACATTAGTGCTACTGTCACAACAATAGCACTCTCAAACAAAACATTAGTACGAGAGTGTCGCCTTATTTAGGCGTTCAATGAAGGTTATTCTTGGTCCGGGGCCCTGTTTGCCGCCAAAAGTGGAAATATCGCAGAATGTTGGATACACTCTATTGATTGAGACTAATCGGCATAAATATTGATGAAATTGAACAGAAATGATAGGAATAACAGCATGACATGTTAGACTAACTATACCAAGCGTTTATTTCTCTTATCTTAGCGTAATTTTTACACTGCGATCTGTTGTGCAACAGTTTCTCGAAAAAATTGCATTGCCATTGAAAAGCATTGAGATCTTTAACATGGAGTAGATAAGACTACTTTTGGCCCACTCTGTATAGTAGGCCTATTGAAAGACGCTTATAAGGAAATTGTTTGTCAAATTTCGAACAAACTATGAGTTTAGTAGCTACATATTTAGTATTTATATGTATTTATTTCGCATATACATACAATATTATATAGAAAGAAAGAAAACAATATAACAACTAAAATCTATTGCTGGGTGTTAAGAATGTGAGGAAATCAATGACATTTGAAAGAACAACACAAATTTTTAAGTTGGTCCGTATTCAGGCTATTCTTTCAACAAAGTTATTAAGTATGTCGAAATGGCAAGACACTTTCTTAAATCGAATTGCTATAATTTGTGTATAAGAATTGAAGACACCGACAACCCGACCCATGATTTATAATTATGCCTATTGCGCAATGTTTATGCACAAATCGAGACTTGCTATAATATGTTCAAATCATAGTACTACATAATATACATTGCACTCCTTACAAGGAGCTTATTCATTAACATTGTCGGCGCACTGTTTGCCATAGGTTCCCATGACATTGTCTGGGGAGGCATTGAATATTTCGATTGGCCCTTCCCATCGGTCGTTCATGAGAGCCGATTGTTTGTCATTCGGTTGTGAGTAGCAGAAGAAGACATGGTGTCTAGCATTGCATTGGTCAGAATTCTACTTCTTTCATCTGCGCTCAAAACAGGGGTGGTCAGCGTTAGCAGTGAGTACTGTGTTCTGTGACATGATAAAAAATAATTATAAGTGAGTGTATAATACCATACCATAGTGTTAATTGAGGATCTGATGCCTCGTATAATTTGATTAATTACTCAATAATTAAGAGTCACACCCTCTGTGATTACAAAAAAAAGCTATTTTAAAAGTCGAATCTTGTAAATTTGGCCCACTCTGATAAAGATAATGCAAACAATATCACCGTCAGTGTAATTGAATAGCGTAATTTCGGAAATAAAATGGTAGAGTAATCAAGACACAATTGTAACGCTGAAGCAAATTGTGTGTCGTTTCTAGTTGATCTTCGAATACATAATCTGTAATCACAACTTCCACCCGTGTCCGCGTAGTGCAGCATTAAATCCACGGTCCTCTCTGTCCCACAAGGGTTCTTAACCATGTTTAATAATAGTATTTTGGCCAACTTTCATCAGTTGCATTAACGTTGAACAAAGCCGCCGTTTGTTCGGGTTTTTTTTGTTTTTTGTTTTTTTGTGGGGGGGGGGGTTTCTACTACTAGTACTCAATTCGTTTGACCTTTTTTTAATTAAATGTATCAATCTTCTCCCAGGGTATCAAATGCTGATTGATGTTTTCTTACATCGCATTTTACATGTGATGATTTGTCTAGTGACGCTGATCAATGAGCATACACTATATATAGTTAAGGCTCCTTGCGCTGATATATACCAACAACGTCGGAAGCTATATGTTCAGGGAAATACTATGGCTAGAGAGTTTTGCAGGTGTTCACAAGATGTGAAAGTCTGACTATCTAGAACCTCTATTGCTCATCAATGAATGCTTCGCATCCATGGTGTCAAAACAATGTGGTTTCTATTTGCAAATTATATGCATGTTTAGCTTGTTTAATCTTGTTTTCACCTGCATACGCATCTGAAACATTATTTTATGTGGTTAATGTGATGAAGAAATAAAGTTATTATAATTCTTGCAACAATACAGTGCGCGTGTCATTGCGTGTGCCTATAGATACATTAGTGCTACTCAAATGTATGTTGACGTCAATGTCCCCGATCCCTTGCCTGCTCTACGCAATATAATGTACCGCTTTACATATAGGCTGGATAAGTTTTTAAACAGTATAATAGCCGCACTATAGTTAAAACAACACTGAATTGAATTCCATAATTCAGCGTTTTTGGAATGAGTGTGACCTTTTCATGTGTTCTTTGTTTGGAATTTTTTTTTTTTTTTTTTTTTTTTTTTTTTTTTTTTTTACAACTAATGCGTGATTATTTCGTGTTTTACTTTTATCGGTTTGCAAGGAGAATAAAAGTATCAGAACTAATATCAACTTAGAATGGCTCAATGTCATGTTTGGGACTGCAAATACATTTTACATAGTTCTCAATTCTATACTCGCTGTCAATCCATGAATCCTAGCTGGTAAACATTCCTACCATGCAAACTCCGAAAGTGGTGTTGGCACAACAAAAGAGGCGCGTTTCGTTTGCGCTTTAGTGTACATTGCATACGCACTTCCTTCATTAAAAATAAAAGAGCAAATTTAATACGCACACTCTTGCTAACGATCGATATTGAAGCCAGAGATTCAATTGATGAACCTTTCTTTCAGCTTCAATTTCACCTTTCTGTTGTTTGCGCAAGCGTCATTAATTATTCTGGATAATAATTTGCGTAATTATTATTGCTAACCAAATGTATCACAATCGTTCAACTCAACAGTAAACCTGAATCTACGATAAAAATGTGAGGAATCATCTGTAATCAGAAAGCAATGAACACTTTTGACTCACCGTGCTTTGTGCTTGGTTTGCAGACTGCGTTGGATATGAGCCTTTGATCACCCACGTGGAGGATTCGCAGCTAACAGCTTCCTCTGTTCACAATTATTTCAAATACCAACCCAGATCAAGCAAATTGACCGTGAACAACGCATTGCAAAGTAAGAGTTCTCTATTTGACATTTGTAAAAACAATATTAAGAATGTAATAATGATAATGATATAATAATAAAATTGAAAATAAAATTCAAAGCATGTACACATGCATGTAAATAAATCACCTATATTACACAGGTATCCAGGGGTGTATGGATTATGTCATTATGTATTTCCAGGTGTGTATGGATGGCAATCAAGCGTCCCGGACCCTTGGATCGAAGTTGACTTTGAGAGCGACAGGTTAATCGGAGGCATCGTCACATTGGGTCATAGGTCAGATTCAACCCAGTTTGTGAAGACCTATAAAATACAATACCGCACTGATGGGTCTGATACTTACACCGAATACACGGACGCCGAGGGAAATGAGGTGGGCATTGGCGTCTCCGCGCTTGCACGAGACATTGTTTAATATGTTGTAGATATTGGTGGCCAATACAATCAATAACGAACCAGTTTTCAATGGTTTCGATACCAATATTCTCGCGCGTTACGTTCGTCTGTATCCTCTTGAATACAACAATCTTCCGACTATGAGATGGGAAATTTTCGGATGCACCGCTAGTAAGTCATCACATGGTTCATTATATCATATTATTTGACATGTAATACTTCAGACACTGAGCCAATAATAAAACTTGGTTTGAAGCCAATAACTGCTTCGTCTGACATGAACTGCATCCACACGGTCACTGATCATATCATCTTGCATTGGGACGGACTGAAAACTCAAGCGAATGCTACCAATCTCATGCTGAGCGGAAAATCACTGACCTATGACATGGTTACAGTCGGTATTGAAGTGGGCTCGATGGGCTGCAACGTTGAGTATAAGAAATGTGAGGTTGAGGATTCGGATGAGGGGTGTCGGGTACTGTGCCCGTTGAGTGTCCACCAAATTGGTCAGCCATTCAAGCTGATGTTGATGGTCGACGGTAATGGAGACACTCAGGTGTGTGATGTTCATTTCCAACTTCCTTCGTGGGCAGCTGACATCAGCTCCATCGGGGATTGGAGAGAGGTCATCCAGAATATAGCATAAAACCAGTGAAGCACCTGCTCTACACATACAGAATACACTAAGCTGAAAAAGTTGCTTTGATTGGCTTGTAAGTTCATAAGTATCGATGCTATTAGTCACTGCCCTGTTTTTGCACCTTTTTACTGTTGAACAAAACAAACACTGTCCCTGTATATTGATTTGTGTTTATTTCGACAATAGCTGACACAGTTGCCTGCCACCAAGCTGCACACATGATATCAGATTTCTTATCCTCGATGTCATTCACATCACCATCAATGACGATCAAATATTTGCATAATATATGACGGCTGTACCGAATATTGAATAAGTTGCCTCGACACCTGAATAGCCCCCTCAGTCCTAATCCCTTATCACAAAAGAAGGATCATGGTTGCTTTCATCAGTCCTCGGTCTCCCTGGTCGATCTAAGCAAACTTCGATCTTCAGCTTTAAGAAAGCAACTGGGTCACCCTCCACCCCTCTCTACAGTAATGATGATGCATGGTGATGTGACAAAGCTCAGTTCTGATGAGCACGGTTTTTTTTTTTTTTTTTTTTTTTTGTGAATCTAAAACAAAAGATCAAGAGCTATTACCATCCGACAAAGTTTCCACATACGGAGAATGGTCGCATCAAATCCTTCAAAATGTTATCGTTGTAAGAACCGAAACCGAAGAACTAGAGGGCTGCTGCCTCTCGGTGAAAAGCTGGAAGTGTGATCCAATGTGGACTCCATTCTACAACGATTCAACCACTGGGATAATGAATGGAGGGTACCGTGAATCGCTGTCATATTCGCCTTAATAAAGACTACATGTATTGTGGAGTAGCACCAGACGTGAACTGATGCTAATACCATATGGCTGCGATACCATGAGATATCTGCCCATACCAGCGTATTCGTAATGAGCATCAGCGAATATCGGTAAACGCACTAACGTATATTAAAAATCAAATTAGTAAAATTCAATCGAGACAAAAAGAAACCGAACACAGTACGATATTATAGTTTTAATGTTTACCATCGAGTACAATGTACGTTATCAAAATTCTATTGTCAGTGTCATCGTCAATAATGCATTGTGTGACGGTTAATATACGAGTCTGCAGGGTAAGTATATCATTCTGGACAATATTCTGAAGTATCAGATTTATGACGACGTTATATACTGGCCGAAAAATTCCATTATATTTGCATTGAATACCAAACATAAAAACATATGAACTACTAGTAACAAGAAAACATGCACTCGTTGAGTACAAACCTCTGCCTATGGATGAACAGGTAGGAAGACAAAGAGTTACAAACACGCATGAATACACGCCTTTCCTGTCGGTGGAAGTAAATATACCATACATAAGAACATTGACTAATAAATATCAAACATCAAAAATAAGCAGTTCGAGACCCGATTGGGTCATGGACTTATGGTTATGATAACAAACTACAAACCCTGTATTTTATTCATTGTGGTTTATAGCCTATATACCTGCCTCTTGAATCTGTCTCAGTCTTAATGCTACGTTGAGCGCATAGGTGCACATAATATCAGATGCTTATTAGTTCAACCGTATGCTCTATTTTCGGCCTTCCCAAAATTGAGAATGGACTCCTTAGGAAGTTCTCGTAGCTGATCACGATTTTATTCATTTTCAAATACATAATTATGCGTATTCAATGTCATTGGGGCACATAATTTAGTGCTCATCGGGACGCTATATATAATACATCATATTTTATTCATGTCATATTAGACAAACAATCAATGAAATGAGAAAATGGAATACAGAACAAGAAACAGGTAAATTCAGTTCAAGTAAGTTTGGAAACACTTATTATAAATAATTTCAAGGTGAAATTTGGGAGTGACATCATGCACCCCGACATTGGCAAGGGTGACATTCTGATCTTTGAGCCACTCATCGGCAGCTTTCTCTCTAACGTTGACAATGGATATGTTCCTGACCTTATAAGCTCCTTGAAAGGCGTCTTGGTTGCTTTCACTATCAGTTTTAGTTATGATTATTTGGTGGCGTTATTTTGGCTGTTCGGGTGGTTGCAAAACTATCCTTGGCTCACTTGCCGGGTCGTCACGGGGGAGAGGAAAAGCGTATACACAGGGCTCACAACATTTCAGTAGTATCAATTGGGCGATGGGAGCTTGACTGGGGCGGTACAGCAGGCCTTTTGCATGATGGGGTCGATCTTGAGTCGGAGACGGATGCATTTAAGCATTTGTGTTGACTAATGTTTGAAATCATTACTTATGGGATAGAAATAATGACCCTTTGCTATACAGGATTACTTGAGCTGCACCGTGGTTTTGTGACTGATAAAAACTATTTGGGTTCAGACAAGATTCTTGCGCAGTACACATTGTGCAAGAATCTTGTCTGAGCGCAAACGTATCAGATACCCAATGTATATGTACACGTACAAACACTGCATTGCGAACCAGATTAGCTCAGAGTCGATTACTTGAAGACTGGTTACTATTCTGCAGGCAAAGAACTCGTCGGAGGCCATTTCTGAACTTTGAACCTGAGAGACAATAGAGAAAAAAATTGATCGCGCTATTGGTATACAACATGAGATACGTTATTGCTTTGAATAATTTTCTCTGGGCGTCATGTTTTGCAGTATTTTTTGTCATGAATGACGGTGTTTGCATGATGAATTGCACGCAACATGGTAACGTCAGCAAGACGAAACAAACACTAACTATGAGGAGAGTTTTTGTTGTGCTCCCTCGTGGAGGTCGTTGACCTGTGCATCTTCTACTCAGATACAAACGGAGAACGATGCACGGATTTGCGATTAGGAGAACTAGAGATGGAAGCAGAGTCGCCAAAACAAGGTCCACCCACACCCACTTCAGAGCAAAATCAGCTTCATGGCCTGGAGCTCCTAAGCACATAATAACCACTTTTCCACCACTAGTCCAATGTTTTAGGTCAGTAATTACAACAAGGGTTGTGTTCACAGCAGTCACTAGAGTGGCCACTATAGCAACAACAATCTTCATTCTTCTCCTTGTGCATAACTGACTTGAATGCAGGGGGAAGAAAACTGAGATTAACCTTTCTAGAGTCAGAACCATCACTAACTGTGCGCTGAGATGAGCAAATGAAAAAGTGATAAACATCGAAGTCTTACACACAATTCGGTGAAGATTCTCGATTTTCAACCCGAAAAGTTCTTCAATCCAATAAGGAAGTAGACTGGTAATTAAAAGGCCAGTATCACTTATGGCTAAACTGCCAAGCACAACACTCGCAGCAGAGGACTTGAATCTCTTCGTTTGCATGACAATCAAAGACAGGGTATTACCTATTGTCCCTATGATGATCAACACGGGAGCCAGGTGAACAATCAGCAAAGATGCCACGTGGTATTCCCAATGATCTTCTGTTCCCTCGTGGGAGAGGTTTGTTGGTGTTGTAGTTTTCTCCATGATAGACGAGTTAATATAAGCTATCCAAGCAATGGAAATGAACGATTACTGAAAGTAACTGATGTGTAGACACAGGAAAACTATGGCGTGTGTTTGTGGCCATTAATGCATGTGTCAAAACTCAAAGGTGAACTAATTGTCGTCAAATATTATGAAACCTTATAACTCTATGCAGACAGCAATATTGTTGTTATTACAGTGGAATTGTTTGCTTTCGAGGATTGGGATACATAGGTAGGGGTTTTTTTTTCCTAGGAGAATACTTGAATAACACGTTAAAGATCAGCGCCAAATTCACGAAATATACGCCCTTATTAATCAGAATGATAATTTCCTGACATCATTTTCATTGTATAAAAGAAACACGCAGAGCACATAATCAGTGATTCTGATTCTCCCGCCATATACATTTGGTTCACATAATTATTGGCCACAATTAAGGCGACCGAGCCACACACACACAAAAAAGTTGCTAAATTAACGGATCAATACTAACGATTACACGAGTCAGATGATAAATAATTAAGATTTAATTATTTAATAAAGATTTTGAATTGACTATTATTAATTACCCAATTACTGAGTATTTTTGCCAATGTATGTGCCAATATGTGCCCGATTGTTCGGAGTCAGTTACCTCAATCTCAAGTGTACTTTGCATAACGTTATGATTATTACGTTTATGCATTATGAATTCCATTCAATCAAGTGTGTGTTACAAGTACAAAATATAACTACAATTATAATTGAGTAAGTTCGTTGAATTGTTCAATATTTAACGGAAAATTAAGAGCATCAAAATAAAAAATTATACCCTAGTACTCAGGGCGGTCTCATGACGTTATAACCCCGCAATAAGCCTTTGAGTACAAAAGGTTTCCAAGTAAATGGGATAGGAAACTGGATATTTTTCTATCTCATTGAATAAGCTTTTTCAAGCTGCTTAGTCCAGTATAATTGGAACGTGCATTGGCATTATTATAGTGCACCAAGCTAAACCAAGTATCATTGCAGTATACCACCAGATAGTTAAAGAATTTTATAAGTAGTCAAATGTATTGCAATAAAAGTTTAATGAATAAACAAATTCAAAATAATAATCAATTGTGCAATTAAATGCTTTAATTACCGCAATGAGCTTGTACTTCGAGCAACTTCATTTAAAATCAGGATTTTATTAGAGGTGTGCGTGTGGCATATACCCTGCGAATTTGAAGACTACAACTTTCATAACCATTGAGTTATCGACATTTGGAAAAGTCATAATTGCTATTATGCAATATTACACAAGAAGGCAATAGTATCTAAAGGCAGTAATACTTCCAAGCCTTATTTCACATATTGATATACTGAATCATTTAATGCCAGTTACAAGTCGCTAGCATAACTGATTAATGAGCTATATATAGTAGCGATCAAATTTGAAACTTTGAAAAATCCCTGTGACCTTGACCTTTGTCTTTGGACCTTCCAACTTTCAGTGGTCATCCAAAAAAAACTTGCCTCAATAATAAGTGCAACTTACTCATTGATAGACATGAGCGAATTCAAAATATTCAGTACAAACTTTGTTATCGGAATACCAAGAATCTGATTGATTCTTGTTTAAAATTTTCCTTAAAAAACACGTATAATAACATAAGGGAAATTTTTAATTTAAAACTTTCCTTAAAAACAGACAATATTCAGAGTGTTAACAAGTTGTTTGTGGGCTATGATTAATGAAACAGAAAGCAGAAGGGCTATCCTGCACAGGTGATAAGTATCAAAATATCAGTGTTATACTTTGGTAGCATATCATGCTTAGACAAACACATGTGTAAATATAATAGCATATTCACAATAGCATAGCATTTTTGAACAACTTCGCAGAAACGACTTGCATTTTTTGTTACTGGTCATTCTGGCTAGGGTCAACCTAGTTTTACAAGATGTAGCTGAGGATCATGCTGAATCCTTGGTTACAAAACATATTCTTCCCTCCCTTGGATGAAACCTAAAAGTGGCCAGTGCTCTGACACCATAAAACTTAGCATTATAATTCTAGTTCCAATATATTCACAAGCCTTCGCAATTATAACATAGTGTAGCCGTACGCATGGTCATCTTGAATGTATCAATTAACACCTTAGTCGTTAGTCACCGCTGTGAGCCAGGCATCGGCAGCTCGGACACTGCTTGGGTAGGCATTCCTTAGATTCCATGTGGTACTAATATAATCGCAAATCCCTTCTGGACTCGGCCCAGTTGTGTTCGCGAAGTTAGCAGAATAAACACGAGTAATATACCACCGCCAATCCGTCTCTGTGTCCACGGCCCGCGAGGCCTTGAGGAACCAGGTTATATAGCCATACACATGAAGAGTAACCCCTATCCACGGTTACAATTTGCCAATTAGCTTCGTTTACTTCATTTACAAGACATTTTTATAAGTTTCAAAATTCAACGAGGCTGTCGGCTCGCATCATCAAATTAAGAAAATAGTTGGTGTCGCATAATTGAAGTTTAAACAGCTGTGTTATAGGATGAATTAATCGTTACTATGATTTATATTCTTTCTAAAACAACAATCATGACCCTTAGTCTGCTAGAACAGGAGCAGTTCAGCACTTAAAGGCTTCGCGAAAGGAGCCAATGAAATCAGACCGTATGTATATATGAGCACCTCTTGCTCGAATAGGGGCGGTTTTAGGGTCAACCATGTTTCATATTCTGGAGTGTGATTACTGAATACTTACAGATTGATTCGTGATAATTATTTGATCGTCCTTATTTTCTTGCTTGGCTTAGTAACTCATGGAATGGTTTCGTCAAACATGATTCCATCATCTTCCATCACCTTAATAAACATCGTTGAAACAGCTCTTCCTCGTGGAGCTCTACATGAGCAGATGTTGCTTGTGTCGCATTTTAACAGTATTGTGAATAACACCTGCAGCATCATAAGGCATATGAGGCTTGGTTGGATTTTACGGTTCCACCCAACCCGTTCGAGTGACACGGGAGTCAGAACAGAAATCCGGGGCCAGGGTTTCCCCCTACTCTTATTGATGATTCTAAAGATGCTTTATCCTGTAAATTACCAGCTCCGGGTTCGAGACCCAATCGGGATAGGTTTGCAGTCAGGCGGTCAAACCGACTGAGCTATACCTGGTGTCCCAATGTGTGCAACAATGGTTAAATGAAAAGTTTCATACCATTCGAAGTAATGCAATACTGTTATTTCTTTGCCTACTAGTTGCATTAGATTTGACCAACAGAGAGAACAAAAGATAGGCAGAAAAACAGAACTCATTTATTCATATAAATAAGAGTGATAAGCATAATTATAATAAATAACTAACACAAGTTATGATACGAGGCACAAATTAGAAGAAATATGCAGTATCCAGACACTGTACTTAATTGAAAACCTCACTAAAGTTCACACAGGAACTGTTTTCAGCTCACACCTGCTCTTGCACATAATTATTTAGGCCTACATAAATCAGTTTGCCAATGTGCAATTGGCACTTCATTCAAAAGTACACATAGCTTAACTATCCAAATGGAGGAGACTTTCAGAATGTGTGTTTTTTTTTTTTTTGTTTTTTTTTTTTTTTTTTTTTTCTGGTGCCTTGTACTATTATTAACTGAATAGATGAAGAAGAGATATATAAAGAGCTACGATGCTTACACTATACGCGTACAGACACTCTACTACAAAACACATCAGCTCAGAGTCGATTATTTTCAGACTGCTTGCTATTCTCCAGCCGAAGGACTCCGTGGAGACCATTTCTGAACTTTGAACCTGAGAGACAATACAGAAAGAAATTGATTGCACTGTTGGTATAGAACATGAGATACGTGATTGACTGGAACAAATTTCTCCGAGCGTCATGTTTTGCAAAGTGCATAGTGAAGAAGAATGATGCTTGAAGGATGAATAGTATGCAACACGGTGACGTCAGCAAGACAAAACACAAACTGACTATGAAAAGAGGTTTTGTTGAGAATGTTGACCTGTGCACCTTCTACTCAGATACAAACGGAGAACGATGCACGGATTTGCGATTATGAGAATTAGAGATGGAAGCAGACTAAGCAAAAAACAAGGTCCACCCAAACCCACTTCAGGGCAAAATCGGTTTCATGACCTTCTGCTCCTAAGCACAAACCACTTTTCCACCACTAGTCGAATTTTTTAGGTCAGTGATTACCAAGAGTGTGGAGTCTGCTGCAGTCACTAGAGTGGTGACCGCAACGACAACCATTATCATTCTTCTCCTTGTACATAACTGACTTGAATGCAGGGGGAAGAAAACTGAGATTAACCTTTCTAGAGTCAGAACCATCACTAACTGTGCGCTGAGATGAGCAAATGAAAAAGTGATAAACATCGAAGTCTTACACACAATTCGGTGAAGATTCTCGATTTTCAACCCGAAAAGTTCTTCAATCCAATAAGGAAGTAGACTGGTAATTAAAAGGCCAGTATCACTTATGGCTAAACTGCCAAGCACAACACTCGCAGCAGAGGACTTGAATCTCTTCGTTTGCATGACAATCAAAGACAGGGTATTACCTATTGTCCCTATGATGATCAACACGGGAGCCAGGTGAACAATCAGCAAAGATGCCACGTGGTATTCCCAATGATCTTCTGTTCCCTCGTGGGAGAGGTTTGTTGGTGTTGTAGTTTTCTCCATGATATTCTGGCTTTTTATTCATGATTTTCTCCATTGCCATTGCCGAGTAGTTGAGTCTTAATTCGAGCCCTGGGTATCTTCACAAATCATGGTAGTGAGCATTTGACGCTATTTTGTGACGGCTTAATTTATTAAGTCAACTTTGGTGTCAGCTTCTGAGCTTCAGCCTGGAGAACCTGGAACCCAGTCTCTAGAGCTCATCAGTGATCATACCAATGAGGCGTTCTTTGTTCTTCCCTGAGAAAGGAAAGCATGACTCACGACAGAAAAAAATCGTTTGCTCATTGGAACACGCAATAGAGGAGTTCCTTGGTTCTCCTCTGAGAAAATATACACTGTCTTTGATGGATGAACCACTTGAATACCCGTAAAAACCACATTGCTTACCATATTTATGCAATGTGATCCCAGCCTACGTTTGGCATATAATTATTATCTTAGGTAGCAAACTTGTTTGTGACATGCGGCGCAACAAAGATCTTCCATCAAAAAATGTAACCTTAGTGTTCTTAGGGAGAGATTCACTGGTGATGCAACCAGGGGATTTATTTAGTACATGTTCCGCGGTGGCGTGAACTATACGGGGCTTGTCAGTCTTCCGCAGTAAATCTGCGTATTTAAACAGTGCAGCTGGGTAAGGGTTTAGCTCATACCACATGGCATTTCTCGAGAGTAATTAAATCCAATGGTCAGGTGGTTGATCGAAGGTGATCATAGTATACTTTGTATTTGTGATGTCTGGCAGTCAGATATGTCAACGTATAGCTCATAGATGCAGCTATGACCTCCTGAGTAGTGGTTGATCATGGGTAGAGAATTATTTTTGACTGCCCTTTCTGATTGTTGATCCTGTGTATTATCCCCTTCCATCCTGGGACTCGTTATGGGAGATGTAAAGATGCCTTCCTGGGGACATCAATGGCCTTGTTTGATTTGCTTTGTGTAAAAGTTACCATGTCCTTGAACTTGATGTTGCTTAGCCTATTCGTCAGCGGCGATCTCAGATCTCCGCTGATGATACTTGTATGTTAAAAACTGGAAGTTGTTTCTGGCGTCAAAACCCATGAGCATTGGCAGACACGCTGAAAATCCTGTATTAAAATCATCTATTTTAGAAACGCCACGCTATTCAAAATTAGATTCCGTCCACTATTTCCTACTAATCTCGGCAAATTTATGCCGACATTTCAAGATGTTTACAAGTGCTAGCGTACTCAGCCATTCGCCTTATTTCCATAAGTGGTCAAGGGAGCATACCTTGCGCAAAAACGTGTCGCAATGGTGTATGATTTCGCTTCTTCTCAACCATGTAATCATAACGCTTCGAGAACACGCAGTTAATGAGTAAAAGACGCGGGAATATATATTAGTTTATATATAGTATTAAATATCCTTTACACGTCAGTATAACCATTACGAGACCCACGTGTCCCGATGTATGGTAAACGCATTCAAGCCCAGTTTGCACATCACGATATCTAAAAGTTCAACATGCGGCCTATCTTTCCTTGCAGTTGCTCACGTGATTTATACCGAGTCTTCACAAAAGAATACGTAGAAATTACTATTACGCAACATTTTGTACATCATCAATCAGTATATGAACAATTTTATTTATTTTTATTCGAAAGTCATGAGAGAAGTTTGAGCGGGAAAGTGAAGCATGTGCGCTTGTTTACAGCGCAGTGGGCATGCGCTGAGTGACGTCACTTGCAAAATGGCGTTTTTACTTCTTCACAAAGTGATTTTTTTTATTTTTTTTTTTTTTTTTTTTTTGCGGGTTTTAATTAATGTAAGTTCGACATGATGGCACTGGCTAATATTGTTTTTTTCTTGGAGCATAAATATACCATCTAAATTATGGAGGGCTTAAACACAAGGATTTGTCGGATAATATGTCTATATAAGTATATTGATCATGCAATCGGCTGAGTGTGGAGCCTTGCAGTGAGTTTACGGCAAAAGTAATGGTTTACCGTCTGGCGAGGTACATGGACCTCGCCCGATTTATTCTGTGCTAAACCCAGCCATGATCCATCTGTTTGATAAAATCACTTCCTCAACGTCATAAATCACTATTTTCACAATATATACGACATACCACATATCATTAGTACTACAATTGTTATTTTCAACAATATGATGTGTCCTTTGATCGTAGATTAATTTATATTCATAAAATAATATGCTTTAATTCACTTTACGCCAACGTCAAATACTTGTTTACATTCTTACTCCTCGCCGAAATATAAATCAATCTTGACAAACAATTTCCACCGGAGCTGTATTTTGAGCAGTTCGCTAACTTCCGCTGCAGTTGCTTATTCATTCTTGCAAGTGAAACATCCCTGAAAATGGTAGGTTGGGCCACTCATTATTGCTGGATAAGTTCCAATTAACTTAATTTATTATCATTGATATCTTATAACCTCATGATCTGGGATATTAATTGCTGCACCGCGTTCATATCTCAATTTTGTTTTAGTATTTTCGAGCGGTAATAAGAGGTTTTGAGTAAACCGGTTGAAGTCACGGTGTGACGGTTCGACTCAATTATAACTGACAGGGTGTTTTATCATTGTCGGTTTGATTTTTCATTCTCGACAGTGGTCTGTTATCTATATTTTAATTTAATCTGGCTAATATTATTCCTTTTGTGAATTGTCACTTGACAATTTTTGTGGGATGTATTCTTTTCACATACTGACATAGTATCATCTATGATTCTATGGTAATCATTATCATAGTTTTGACTAGAGCTGGGCGAATAGTGCTTTAACATGGATACACAGGTAACGGATATCCGTGATACTAATATCCGACGGATACGGATATGGACACAGGTATTTATGCGCAAACAAGGGAGCATGCACCTGCAGCGTAATGCCCCCAGCGCCTGGCACACGCTGTGAGCGTAAAAGCCACGCTCTACCTGCAGCAGTTAAAGACAAGTGACCTTGACCTACTGCTGTCTTCCTTCTTGCTTCTTCTACATTTCTTTGAAAAACATTCAGAATATGTTTCAAGAGGCATCGCACATGAAAGCAGCTCATTTGCATGTCGATTTCAGAGGTGAATTCCTTATCAGTGTAAAAAAAAAATATTTTTCCTCAACTGCATGAGTCGCAGATTATAAGCCCAAGATGCAAGGACAGTAACGTGCAGTTTGTGCTACATTGTGCGCTTTCAACAAACATGATCTAGACATGTGCAAACTTTGTAACTTCATGAGGTGCAAGGCAGTTCATGGCAATTGTTATATGGAAAGTTTGCAATAATTCAAGTCACTAGATTGCCAAGTCCATTTTTATTAACTGTACATGTCTGGTCAATTTCAAACATAGTTCAAGGACGAGAAAGTAATGAAATGCAGAGCTGTTTGTTGTTCATGGGAAAACTGCAACTGACAAAAGCTGTCACTGTTGAAAAATAAGCGCTAAAGGAGATAGTCAACAACGCGTGACTACGTTGCTCTTGTGTGATGACTGAAGAGATTCAAGGGCCTTGAATTGTGTTTACTTTAAAGTTTAAACAAAGGCAGAATTAGCAGCGTTTGTGTGCGGAATGGTTGTGAGCTGCGCTCACTCTGCGCTCGAAATGGACACTTGAATTTTACACTCCGTGTTTTAATTATCCGCACTGAAACATGGATAACGGATAGTACTGAACACACCCAATATCTGACAGATCACTGTTACAGATATCCGCCAAGCCCTAAATATTATAATGTGCCCTCTTGACCTCATGAATATGTGATTTTCTGAAACACATGGCTTTGTTGTGTCACTTGACAACCGTTTTACTTGATCTCGCTTGATGTGTATCCTTTTGCGTTGTCAGTCATGATTTTGCTGCGATGGTTATTGGGTGGTTACAATTGTGATTCTTCAGTGACTCTGCAATGCTGCCCAACTGTGTAACGCTGTGTACTATTGTCTATGGTGGTATGCAGGATAAAGAACCCTTGGGATTTATCAATAAAAGTAGGGGGAAACCCCGGTCCCAGGCCTTCTGTTCTGGCGCCCGTGTCATCCGATTGGTTTGGGTGGAGCCGTAAAACCCCATCAGGCATCACGCAAGAAACAGTCCAATGGGGGCTGATTGCATAATAAATGCAAAAAAAGTATATCCGTATTGAACAATCATGTATGGTGTTTTTGTTGAATTCAGTGTATCATGACCAGAATGAACATGATGGCCATCTGGAGGTGAACAGATTCGAATCCACCTCTGGATTCGAAGAGCAGCTCCTCCTGCACTTGCTGTTTATTTTTCTTCAGCTACATCCACTCTCAGAGGAGAACATCTCGAGTCTTGACCACTGGAGACCTGAAAAACAGAGAATCATGTTGATAGTTCAGACCTTTCACAACAAGAAATGTCTGATATTACTACTCAATTGAAAAATCCCATCCTCTACACCATTATAATAGATTGACTCAGAACCACAATTCAATAACTTCCTATTCTGGTTTATTAATTTAAACTTTACAAACTCCAGCTTGTCCTATGTTAACTAGCCACTTGTTTAGATTACTATGACTCCAGCGATTGGTCAATTATAGATTTGGGTTTTCCTCTCATCTATTACCTGCAATAAATAAATAATTTATAATCTCTGATGAACATTATTACAGATGACACAATGGAAGCATGATTACTAACTGTTCTTTTTTGTCCCCCAGAGTCTCGGTTACCCTCCACTTCGACCAAAGCCCCAGGTGAACCAGACCCAGAAGCCTAAATACGGACCCCATGAACTGCCAAACCTCATGCTTGATGGGTATGTGTCCCTCACGGCTCGGTAAACATCAAATTAATTATTACCCTCTCAGCTTCCAGAGCAACCAATCGGAACTGCTTCAGAGCCATCCTTTGGAATACTCTGAAAAAAATGTTAGTTTTTTAATTTTTGCAATTATTTTATAATTTAAATGTTTCCCTTCATCAGTGGCGAGAAAACAAATTCAACATGGACATGGCGCTGTTGAGGAATGCTCACGGAATTCAGATGCCCCTGCACCTCCAATTGGAGAGGAAATCCGTCCCAAGTAATCTGCGACTCCCAGGAATGGCTTCATCTAATCTCTCGCAAGATATTCTGAGTGGAAAGATTGAGGATCTGGACATCTGTGATGTCATTAACAGTCAGTACTTTATTACATCTTGACAATATTTCATTCCAATTTGTTTTCTAATTTTTCTCTTATTGCAGACCCACGGGACAGTGAAGCAATGGGAGACCCTCACGCCATCATGGAGCGCAAACTTGGACTCCTTTGAATTTCTCATTCCTTTTGTCCATTTCCTTAATGTCTGTATTAAAAGGTTTTTAACTATGTTTCCTGTAAACATTATCATTTTGTTAGCTTCATTTATTTTTCTGCATTAGACGACATTCACAAATATGCAATTTGTTTGGTCCATAAGGGAAATTTTTGGTGTCAAATGAGTTAAGCTGGAATTGAGGAAGTTAGCAATATAATTTGAAGATGTGAAGAGGGAATTCCAGTTTTCAAATTGCAAGATAAGGGTTAATTGAGTGTAGATTGGATAGTTTCATTTCTTTTGCTGCATTTTTTTTCATGTTGGAATTTCAATTTGTTTTGGATGAACCAAGTGTATTGAACAATCAGCTGTTCAGCACTTTCATATGCTTAATTACTTATAATTTATGCATTAACTATTTGTCTTCATACATATAAGCTAATCTAATTTCAGTAATGGTTTCGGAAACAGTGTTGAAGGGAATCAGACGTTTTAGTTTTTGTTCTTTTCAATTAATTATGAAACCTTTCCCCATGAAAGCAGCAATGAGTCACAATGTTCTCAGAGGAGAAATTGATATTTTGATAGAATTTACATCAGATATCTTTGATCTCGAGGGCCAACTCAGAAATTCATTTCTTCAGTTTGATGTCCAAGTTTAAAAGGGGCTGCACAATATATACTGAGGAATTGTGAGTGCATTATGATATCTGAAAAACAACTATCCATAACGCATTTGAGGTGTCTAATCATAACGCACTTGCGTGATAATTTAGTACGTTATGAGTAGATTCTCAGCTGATCATTTGCGTACATTTTATTTCTTCTGTCGCAATATATCCGGATTTTCATTTCCAAAACGGGACGTGGTTAAGCTGAACACTTGAGAATATTTGAAATAACTGCATGCATGATTCACAGCAAAAGTTTTAGCCAATCACAAACAATTTAGCAGATTAAAAAACATACTTTAAGTGGATGAAAATGAGAAAGATGAAGCCTCGCAATTGAAAATATTTTTTTTTAATTAGTGTGAGCGTTTTAAGAGTACATAATTGATACAAAAACAAACGCCCACTGGACATCTCACTCCCTGTGGTTCAAACACTACGCAAAAAAATATGTACATCTTCGAATGTACAAGCGTTGAAAACAGTCAGATCTTGTACCAAAGTGGGACTTTTTGAAGCACATGATGAAAATAAAAATAATAATAAATAAACTGTTTTGATTGAGGGTTCATGTGGCTCGCATATTGTGCTTGAGCGCCTTCAACTGCTCCTCACTCTGTTTAACGCGATCATCAATTTCCTGGAATTCTATCGTTAGTTGTAACTTCATTTTAATGAAATCTTCGTAATCTGTGAATTCTTCCGCAGTCAGGTACTTTGTGAGGAAAGCAGCGACCTGCTGGCTCCTGCGGTCTATGCCTTCCTTTATGTCCTTGGCATCTTCATGCTTAGCGTGCAGCTCATCCCGTTTGGCAGTAAGCACAGCCTGGAAGTGGAGGTGTTATAACCATGGGGATTACCTGTGTAAAGCCACCATACCCTTTCGCTTTCACTTGCGTGATCAGGCAGCATGTTAAGTGCGTTCTCTGCCTTCGCTAATCTTCCTGACAATTTCAACAGAAGGTATGTCACTTGATCCAGTTCGTCAACGTACAACTTGTATTTGTTCAACTCCTGTTTACTTTGGCATTTCTGTTCTACAACCAGAGTAACCTGGAGAGAAGAAATAAAAATAATAAAAAATAATAAGAATAAAATAGAATGAAAATTAATGAAAATTAATAAAAATTCAAACCTGTTTTCCGAGCTTTTTGTTTTCGCCCAAATCTTCATTCAGCGATTTCTTCTCATCGGATAAAATTTCGATTTTCTTCTCAAGACGACTGATCAACTCTTCTTTCTGGCAGTGTAAGGGCGCTGCAGGGTTATCTATAATCGGATGACTCCACTGGTCCCTGACAAAAAAAATATTCAACAAATATTCAAAAAAATACAAATTCAACCAACCGATTATTGAGGCCATCACCGCTATACCTCATTAATAAGCTGGGTCTGCGGCCGGCATTTTGGACTTTGGTGTCAAATATTCCTGTGATGAAGTCTGAGGTTTTCTTGTGTTCTGCAGGGGGTAGAATGACTTCACTCAAATGCTTCTCTTCATCGCACAGCTGTTTCGCAACAATGGCCGCCTGCTCTTCGTAAGCGATTTCCTCAAATGACTTTTGCGACACGTGAGAAATGTTTTGTTTTTCTTCCTCTTTAACTTCCATCTCCACCTGCGTAGGAGAAGTGGCAGGAGGTGGAGGAGTTGGTTCCCGCGGAATTGGTTCGGGAGAGGGGGATTTGTGCACAGGGGGGGGAGGAGGGGGAGACGGAGATTTGCCATTTACTTGTGGCTGCGAATTATGGTTTGAGATGTCACACAGATTCTCGTTCGATTTGCGTAAAATGTTCTCTCGCAGCTCTGCCACACGGGACCGGCCGATGTGCGGATGGCGAGAGTTCTGAATGTCAGAAGGTGAAGAGGAAGGAGGAGTTTGACTAGGGTTGCTATGGGACTTGGTTTCTACAGCGACAGGATCTGCATCCTGGACGACACGGAGTTTCTTGGCATCAGCGTTCGACGATGACGCCGACAGCAATGAGGGCGAGGGGGGAGTATGCGACACTGAGGCACTGCGCACGCTCCTCCGCGTCAAGGTCACTTTCGTCGGCGCCTGCACGATGGTTTCGCTCTGAGGGGGGTCCACGCTGACCTCATGCAGAGGTCGTTGGGAGACCTCCATCAGCACAGAGGTTGAGAGGCTGCGTGATGACCGAGGTGTTGACTCATCACTGCTGGACTGGGGCCGTGACGAAGAACCGTTTGAGGACAAACGAGGAGTTCTGCTACGAAGAAGGAAGGGATCCGCGAACCTGAAATGGAGATGTTATGTAAGAGGAGCTGAAAGAAGAAAGAGGGTCACTGACCTGTTGTTGCTATCAGGGGTGGTTGGTTTGGCAGCATGGTTGAGGAGGGGGTGGCTGTCCATTTTGGGAGGCAGGGGAGGCGCCTGTTCAGGGGACAGCGAGATCTCCGCCTGCTGGTCAAACGCAACGGCCATTTGGGGACTGGCCACTGGCACACTGGTTGCCGTGGAGATGAATGGTGTATCCATGGTAACAGACGAAGACACAGGGTGAGGGGTTTCCCCACTGAGGCCCACATAGTTCAGGTCTTTGGCCACAACCAATGACCTGTGAATGGGCTGAGGGGCAAGCTGCACATCACTGGGAACGGAGTTGGGCAACGCGGATTCTGGGGATGCAGGCTTCGGCTGTGGGGAAGACAGAGGAGAGCTCTCATCTGGCTCTGCCGGCCGAGAGTTCACCGCCGGTCGCGGCTGTTTGAAACGGCTGCTGAGAAGTAAGCGGCTGCTCTGCGAGCCAAAACGAAGTGCTTGCTGTCGCAGTTGATCTGCGTAGGCGTCTGCTTGTGGCGTGGAGTCTCCTTGGTTGGCTGAGGCGAGACGTGGAGCAGCAGCAGCAGCAGCAGGGGGCGTCAGAGGGGGGTTCTCTGAGGAGGGTAAGCCGTCTGATGAGCTGCGAGTGTGTTGGGGTTGAGGCAGCGGCTGGGGGCTCTTCTTGGGGGGAGCAGACGTGGACTTGCGACGGTAATTGCGAGGGGGTAGGGTTGGAGGCTGCTCAAGGTCACTGGCTTGTTGCTGGAGGCGGTCAGGAGAGACGGGTGAAGTGGCTTCCGAACTGGGAAAAAAATATAAATATAAGTAAAAGAGAATATCCTTAAAAACAAACTCAACCGGTAGCTTTCTAAATATCGTTGCCCTGGGTAAGGTTGCCTTGGCAATGAGTAAACCTTCGCCCACACTGTGAGCAAGTTCTGCCGACTGTTAGTGAACATATCCATGCTGACTGTCCCCTGAAGTGCATGGGTGTCCACTTCACATTTGAAGTTTATTAAGGACACTATTTAACTTCAATTGATAACACAAAAGACTACAATAAATATTGATTTCAATAGAAAATAGATAACAGTATTCCAGATATTGACATTTCTATGACATCAGTCTGTTTGGGATACACTGTACTTAATCGATACAGCGCCATCTATCATCAGTCAGTCAAAACAGAACGTTTTTTGTTTTTTGTTGTCTTTTTGAGCCCCTGTCATCGATTGTGATGAGAATGGGGAATTCCCTGGTGACTCATTCGTCACCAGGCTCCAGCATAATGTTATATGAAGCCACCATGAACAAGAGCTGGGTTAAACCGCAATTTACATAAAAGTGGAATTTCCATACATATACAAGTATAATTATGATAAAAATATAAATAATATTTCAATAACAATGAAATTTCCCAATAATATCCCAATATGCAGGTTCGCGGCCATTCACTGAGTGCAGATTGAAGTGAGCTTCACCCCATTTGACGAGACGTCAAGACTCCCCTCTAACTCACAAGGGTCGCATTCCCTTGCTCTCTTCAAGCAGCAACATACCAAACATACCAGCAATTTGACCCTGTTGGCGCAGAATACCGTCCAGTACGCAGCGAAGCGTAACAAAGGCCCAAAATAGTCTCAAATTAAGCATTAAGAAAAGTCGTCAAACCCTGGGTGAAAACTACCTCTTCAGCTTCTTGTTTTTCGCAAACCTTCTCAGAATTTTCTTCTGATAAACATCGTGTCCGTATATGACAGGCATTTTGGCGAAATCCGAGTTTTAGACACAAGTCGAAATATCACAAAATCCCTATGTAGTGAGCAACAATGCACAAAACCAACGCCATAGCGCTTTGTTTCAGAGTCTAGTGTCCGGATGTAGAGAAAAGAATGATATGTGCACCGATATCCACAGTTACAGTACAGGAGAAATAACTCTGCAGTGTAGAGAAAGAGAAACACTCGAACAGGATTCTATTTTTCCCCCTTTGATGTTAATTGCTCATTCACTATTCATCCGGCACTCGGCCAATCAGAAGCCGCCAAATGGTCACGTGGCCTCAAGCGATATTTTTGTAAACAAAAGCACATGGTGCAATAAACGCTACATTAAAACATTTCTCTCCCGTTTCAATTAAAATTGTCTCAATTTTTTCTTCTGGCTAAACTGTCACACTAATTTATTAGCACTATCACGATGTTTCGTTATCTCTGCCGTCTTATCTTAGCTAACAATCGACGGTATCAGGCTGAATTTGAGAAGAAGGAAAGCGAACCATTTGACGAGAGAAACTCGACCGCATCCCGCAAAAACCGCTAAACACAGCGTGTCTCAATTACAATATTCACGAAACCACATAATTGAATATGAAGTCAGCAGCTTCGCAGGTGGACTCAAGTCGATCCAACACAATGGCCAATTAAGTTAATTAATTATGATCACGCAAGCATGTGACAGTGTCGTTGTACATTGCTGATGGCGATCTACTGTCACCAGTCACGAATTTCAGAGCTGTCAGTGCAAACCTCACAAATTAGTGAAATTACCAAATATAGGTCAGACAAGAAAACAAAGAACGAACGCTCAACTAAGAAATGAATTCAAAATAATCACCAAAACCTACAAAAGCCAGTTATTCCTTTGCTGTATCCTTCCAAACATTGCATGTATCCCAAACATTGGCGATTATAACACATAAGCAAGAATAGAGATATTTCAGCCCGCATTCTAACAGCACAGGCGATCACTTGCACCTACAGCGATTCAGCACACGGTATATGCAGCACAGCCCACATTAGGCTAAGGTTCATCTCATTATACTTATTGATCAATTCCTTGCTTTTATAGATCAATTTAAATATAAATTAGACTTAAATGGAATTTGACATTGGATATATCCAAGGTCAAATTCTATTTGAGTTTAATTAAATATATATTATATATATTGCCTTGACAAACCTAAATATTGGAATATTTCTGGTACAAATATCTACCGGTAAATTGTAGGACCTTAAAATTCATTGATTTCAGATTTAAAGTTATTGATTTTTGATAAACTATGGTAACCAATTGTAAATTTTGTGTCAGACACAAGAACAATTGTGATAGACACAAGAACAATTGAGAAATAGGACCATTCAATATTGATTGACCGTCAGGACATAGGTTATTCAATAATAATCTTTGCATCGAGTTTTATCAAGATTCTTGCTTCTCCTTTACACTTTATACCGGTACAGTACTTATATTGCCAGGACCATAGAATCCTTAAATGACTCAGATAAAAAAAGCTCTTAAAAGGAAATGCAGTTAATTTGAGTTTTACAGCAGACCAAGAATATAAAGTTTTAAATAGCACCATCACAGGTCAAGCTTGCCACATTTGGACTGATCACTCAACTTCAAAGTTTTTACATTTGTTTCCTTTCTGATAAAGATATTAGTAGTTCTTACTTCTTAAATCTGTTCAATAAAATTGATCAATGTCCCTGGACCTATCTACTACAAAGAATAAACCTTCAATAAATCAATAACACAAATAATTTGATAAATTCCACATTCTAATTGAAACCATGGCCCAGTGGATTAGTAATTTAACAAATTTTCCATCAAGATCTGTCGTGGAATCATGCATGAATAAAAGGATGAAATCCAGCCTCACCTATCACTGTATTCATATGAGTTGGGCAGAGGTTTATCCGTCTCCTTTGGTATTTTCCCCTCTTGAAGCAAATCCTGAAATTAAACGAATCATAAACATACTTGTGCTTCAAGCTCAAAAGAAAGAGAGAACCCACCGGCCTGGTTCCATCTTCGTAAGACCGGATCGGGTGTTTGGGACTGGCAGCGGAGAGAGGCCCCCAGGGATGAGGAGGGGGGCTGTAGTCCACTTGCGGAGAAAGACTATTGTAGTTAGATGCTGTAATGTCAAGGAGGGGGGGCGGGGAGAGCTCAGAGTCGGTGTGCCCGGAGTTGCGCTGGCTGGGATTTGACTGAAGAGATGAACGCTTCATCTCACGTGCTGTGTCTCTCGGCAGCGACAGAGACTTCTTGCGTCTGATCTCATTAGCGCCAGACCAGTCAAGGTGAGAAGCGTCCAGGCTACTGGCGCTGAAACGCTTGCGTGGAGTGTTGAAGGCCTGCACTTGGGGGACACGCTCTTCACTGCTGGCTGGGCGAATGGTTTCCGAGGAAGGTCGCTTGCGATCTTCGTCTTTGGGTGAGAGCTCTTTATTTGAGTTGAATTGCTCAGAGCTGCTCCGCTTCAGCCGTTCTCCATCCTTCTCTTGCTTCTTCTTCTTTTTTTTCTCTTTCTTCTCCTTCTTCTTCTTACCAAAGAAGCCATCTTGTTTGTTCTCGCTGTCCAGGGAAAGAGACTTGGCGTGGTGAGGCGGCGGTTTCTCCTGCACGCCATCATCAGAGATTCCATACGCTTTACGAATTGACATCTGGTTGCGACTACGTCGGTCAAACCAGGTCATGAGGTCCTCTTTATTCTCTTTGACCTCTTCCTCGATTTTGACCTTAGGTTCATCAGGTTTATGGTCAATGCGTTTCGGTGAGGTAACCCCCATGCCGTATCGACTTTGTTGGCCATAGAACTCTTGCGAGAGTTTCCTCAACATCCATGACTGATGCGAGGGGAGTTCGTTGATCTTCTCAATCACATCTTCACGCAATTCTCCCTTTTTAGCCTCCTCATTCTCTTTTATCGTAGCCGGGATTCTTGGTGGTGGCGCCTTAGTCACCGGAACCTGAGGCTCTGGCTGCTGAGGTTCTGCAGCAGCTGAGGTCTCTTTGGTATTCGCATTGTCCATGCGGTAGTAGGGCTTGTTCTTAGCCATGAGGGCGATGGACGAGGCACTTGTGTAGTACCGTGACTCCTTTACGCTCTCCGGGGTGTCCCGTTCCGGGGGTGATGGCACAGCATAATCCTTATCCTCCCTGACTCTCCCGTCACGGTCATACTGAGGGTGAGGGTACGGGGGATGGGAGTTGTAGAAGTGTTTCAGGTCAGGAGGCTCAGCACCCGGCTGACTTGCGCCTTCCAACTTGGTCACAACGGCACGATGGAAATCAGAATTACGCGCTTTAACCCTGTTCTCTTGTAAGAGTCTTTTAACGCCATTCTCCTCGGCGTGAGTGTTCAACACAGGTTGATATGCCATGCGTGGCTTTGGCGGAAGTTCCGCACTGGTCTGCGTGCTGTCAGACCACGAGCTGGTGCGGTTATTAGCAGCGTGTGAGTTAGTATCGTGAGCAGAGGCTGTCGTCACCGGCCACGAGGGGAACTTCTCATGCCCCGGCTGGCTGACGGTCATGAATTTCAGACTAGAGGCGTCCCTAACGGGAGGGGCGGGGGGTGAAGGGGGGTCCTCATGGTGGTTCACGTTGCCTGTGGATTGCACAATACGTGGGTCGTGTTCGTCCCAGCTGCTCTGTGAAACGCTCTTTCTCATATGTGGTGAACGGTTGCTCATGTCCGTGGTGCTATGCCATGGCTGGAGTCCCTCTGATGTGGAGTGCGTGTGCTTGGCATTATGCAAGTTAGGAGTGCTTCCCATCGCATGATGATTTCGCCCGGAAGAGTTCACTTCCAGTGCTGACAGTGACTGGCGCTTGCTTTGTTTCTGCGCCATGCGCTGTTCTTGAGTGGAGTGTGTCTCAGTGGGAGCATTTTGCCACGCGGCTGAACGTCCAGGATTATTTCTCGAACTGTCAAAGAAAGAAAGAAAAATAAATGAGTTTCAACAAAAAGGAACGAATGACTCATGCAGTCATGATTATAATTTTTTTAATCGCAAGAGATACCACTCAAAAAAAAAAAAAGCCTGTAGGCACATTGACATTATTGATGAATGAGGAGCATTTCCTTACAATAAATTCCAAGAAAGGAAAGCCAAAGCAATGAAGAGAAATCCTGCTCATAGAGCTCACTGCTCACCAAAGTCACAATCCAAACAGTGCTCTTAATTTCACGATCGACAAACAAAACACGAGTGGCCAGCAGGTGTAGAGCACAAAATAACAAAGTTCAACAAGGCATTCATATCATGGAGCGTCATAAAGTCGTTGTAAAAAGTTGATCCTTCGTGATCCATCTCAGGATGTATTGAACAAAAGAAAAAGCTGAAAGGAGACCAAAAAGCCGACCAGCAAGTAAGCTCTTCACCTAATAACAAATAGACCAGAGTAATGGCCCTATTCCATGACGCACGCTCCACTGACAGCTGCTCAGCTGAGCGTGGGATGGTTATGTCATTTGCTGACCTATCATGACACGCATTTAATTGTGACTCAATTATTGCACAAAGAAATTTGTCAACAGAATCCATGGAAATCAGATCTTTTGTTAAATTGATTTCTACATCAAATTGAAAAAAAAAAACGCCAGATGAAAATAAAAAATACCTCAAGAATCAATTTGTTCGAAATGTAATCCGAATAGGAAAAAATATTGAAATCTGGCCTTTTAATCGATGGCTGTCATACGTCTGATATATCGACAAGTGACACCCGTTGGGCCGTTGTGCAAACATCCAGAAGCGTGACCCATATAGAAATATATAAGTGGAGTGGAGGTACACACTCTGTTTTCTTGTTCACAACATTCCAATCTTCAGATTCTTATCTTTAGCCTCAAACGACTCAATCATCATTTCACTCAAAAGTTGATGCTTAAACAAAGCTGAGACCTTTGATCAAGTGGCTCTGTACTTTATGCCATGCAAATATGCTTTGTTATAGCCTGTACGGAAAAAAATAATTCATCAAATTTCCTCAAATTCAATGCAATTAACTGAATCCAGAGAGATGGACGCATGATGAGTGATAACTTGTGATTCAACTCAAGTGAAGCTCTTATTAGTGCAGGTGCACTAATGAATTATAATTATTTCACCAACAGAAGGTCCAATTAATCATTGACAGGAAGATCTCTCCATCCCAGAGGAGGTCAGAGTTCATAATTATCATAATTGAATCACACTGAGTAATGCAGTTTAGAACAAATATTTTCAACATAAAACAATAAATTAAGCAGATGCAATCCTACGAACTAGGACCAGCTTGAAAACAAATTCTGTAATTGAGTAATTCATGATTATGACATTAATTATAGACTCAATCAGTGATATCACCAAATACATTCAAGATGGTTTAACCACTGAACAACAATTGAATGACTTGGCTCTGACAGAGATTCAGAGCATGAGGAGATGTCTGACGCTATACCTTTGCATAGAGACAACTGAAAATAAGGCATAACATACCATAGGTACGGCATGTAAATAGCTCCCTATCGTTACAAAAATCATCGCAAAGCAACAATCTTGAATAATGGTAATTTTGCTGCAAATAAATCACAATTCAAAAATCACTCATACCTTTCACAAAACAAGTCACTCATCAACAAGTAATCTGTTTTCAACGTTTTATACAACACTGAGCTGTCTTCGCTGAAAGTTGTGGAATTTCATCGCTAGTGTTGATCTGTTGATGGATGTTTACATTCCGGGGTGCTCACTTCTGACTTCCTTTTCCATAGTAAAAACCGATTCATGGTGATATCAAAATAACTCAGCAGAAAAACCAAAACACGGGTCGGTTGTCACACAATTATTAACACTAAATCTGGTGGATATAGTTAAACTTTGCTAATTATTTATGTGAAATTGTAACACAGGCCACTCATATAAAAGTTAAAGCTCTTGATACTGAGTCGCTGCAGGGTGAGTATTCCTGTGACTGACTGACTGATTGGTCTGTCACGGTCACAAAGTGAAAGTACTTATCTGTATTAAATTGACATATTTTCAGGAACAAATTTACAAACTCTATAAAATTCCAGTTCAATAAGTTGGCCCAATGAATCGGGTAACAGCCTTAGTCTATGATACGGTATTCATGAGTAGGATTATGATTTATTTATGGCCCCTCGCCCACTGAGCAGTGGACCCTGGTCATCTCACGACACATTACAAGTGACAGTCATGATCATCACAATGACATATAAATAAAAATACAAATTGAGCAACAAAAATAATATAAATAATATAATTGTAAATAAAAAAATATTAGTAAAACGTTATACGCAAAAATGAATGATACATTACAATCAAACCAACTTAACAAGTTAATCAATCATCACAATGATGAATGAATTAACGGACCACTGAGGTACAAGCAGCAGTAGGCCACCCACCCATCTCGAGTTTGTTACAAGTTAAACTGAGCTAAAATCTGTAACATGCAACATCACTGTAGCAGTGGAAGCGAAGCGCACTATATTATCGCTCACACCAAAAAAATGGACAACTTCTGAAGTAAATTATCTCGTTTGCCGCTTCATCGGTCACGACAACCGCCAAAAAGGATCAAATTTGCTGGCATATCCACTAAGTTCCTATATATCCCGATCCTGAACTCACCGGAGTGGAAAGAAAGAAGGGAACAGGGGAAAAATATCCCCTCAGCAACAAAGAGAGAATCTGCCTCTCACGTCACGCGATTCGCATGAATGGAAAACGAGGTTAAGCCACGACAGGCACTATCTCCATGCACGCGTCAGCCAATGCGTACGGTGCACGAATTAGTTTAAATCATGCGAAATCCTCACATCTGGTAGCATTGAATTATCGATCTTTTATGTACATAGGTACAAGTATTTTATGAACCTGTAAATATGACCGACCATGCTATTGATCGAAAATCGAAATTGCTTAACAACACTGCTAAAAGTGAGAATACATGCATACATAAAAACTTCCAATTTCGCTTCATTGTGTCATTTCTTTGATATTTATATGCACGTACGTAGCTAATAACTAAACAACACACTCAGAAGAACTCTAATTATCTGTTTATATGCTGTTCTGTTTGTTTTCCATTTTCTTCTTCCATTTTCTTCTATGAACCCCGAGTTTGAAATAAAGATCATTCATTCATTCATTCATTCATTCAATATACACTACCGGTGGTTCGGGAATTCCATCACCATTGTGTTTCAGACAGTTACACAGACGTAAAGTAATATATACTTCATAAACGCAATTCGATGTAAACTTAAACCTTCACTGAACCAACAGCGTACGTAGGTGTATTAAGAGAACTGAGATCGGAAGTGGCTAGGCTGTAATCCTATTATAATGGTCAATCCGTTGAGCAGTTGTTAAATCGGAACAGATTAACAAATTACATTAAACTTCATAGAGAATATATTAAAGATGCACTAAAAACACGAGTGAAACAATGGATTGATACATTACATCAACAGAGAACAGTCTAAACTAAGGATCAAATGAAAAAAGTATTAAAATATAGTTTGTCCACATGCATGTACAATCATATATATGATCTATCACATCAAATGCTTTTGGAAAGTCCATGTTTGGGTTTTGGAGATCGACGAACGTGACGGAACAATGAGTGCGAACACCCCGGGAGGGGTGGAAAATAAACACACACGCAAATTGTGTGATGGGTGTATTAGAGTGCAGACATAAAAAGAGCTATCAGCATAACGAAAGAATCCTTTCATTCACCGGCAATAAAAAATGATTGTTCCATCCCTGACCCCGGGAAAAAAAATGCGATCACAAATAAAGTACTCGAGAGCATATACTGGAAGATCCATGAAGTCAATACACAGACAAAGAAATTCTAAAGAAGATTTATCAACAAATTAAGCGGCAAGTCTGGGCATAAACGCGAGCACACTGCTAGTAATATAAACATATGATCATCGCGCGCGTTTATACTGCAAAATGCATTCAGCTCGGAATGCCAACAATGTCTACCCCACTCGCTGCAATGTTGATGCAAAAGCTATGCCATCCAAGGATCTTACCCGCATGAAAACACTTCTGGTCGTCAGTTATAATATGTAATATCATATATGGGTTATTTATATGCGTAGGCGCAAGGACGAAGTCTGCACTGAACGTTGTTTAGTCTGAGGGAGTGAGAGTCCAACGCGTAGAGATATTCGCGTTATACATAAAATCGCCCTAACACGTGGCATTAAGCGGCTTCCTGCTTACAAAAGGAGAGAGATAAATAGTGCGTATTATAAACGCCAATAACAAAGACCGAAGACGCCGAACCGCATCGGTGAAATACCTTCCTCTTTTTGCAAAGCATATCTATACAAATATGTATAGTTTAGAAGAGTACTTCGGTAACTTGATAAGGGAGGAAATATACCATAATAGCACGACGCCTATAGCAATTATACTGTATAACTATAGAACGATACCGGGCCAACTAAACATGTTATAATTCAATGGCGTAAAATAAGCCAGAAAAAAAGGTTTTCTATAATAAGAAGAAAAACTGGTGCATGACATGATGATAGCAAGAGGGTTGCCAAAATACACTGCATGATTCAGGAGCTGCTGATTTAATTAAATGTCGCTCTTCTCGTCACAAGAAAAGAAAAATCTTCCATGTTTAAAATGCAACAGTATGTTATTGTGCGCATCATATTCACCAATGATGACACAAATGTCACAGACGAAATGCAGACAAATACACACAAAGCGCGCATTAAATAACACTTTATACATAGCAGTATACTTATATAACTATATATTCACTGGAAAATTGAACTCCCTTATTTGTCTCCACATCAATTATAACAGTTCATGAGCGATTGAACAGAAGCCCACATGTGACGTTTCGGTTGTTCCCACTCATGATGCATGCATTCAATTAGACCACATATATATGATAATTTAATACCCAAGGGAACTAAATTAAATTGACTGACTCTAATCTAATTTAACGACGGTTGTTATACATGCATAATAATGTACCTCGGAGTGATATACTGACAAGATGGTACATCCTGAATGCGTACAAGTGTTCGTGTCTATGTACAATTAAAAATTGATTACACCCATAATGAAGTTTTTTATAGATCAGATAGGGTTGACAGGTTAAAGCTTATTTATTCACGATACCTGAATTGATTGAGAGAGAAATTCAGTAATCACTATGTTTTTCACCTGTATGCTAACAGGGCCGGCTGTCGGTGGTGGTGGTACCTCTGGATGGATGGCGGTGGTAATCCAGCAAAGTATGGGGGAGGGGGTAGTGCGACGAAGAAGCCATGCGGGGTGCTGATCCAGCCCCCGTCCATGCTCACACACCTCCTGTGTCGGGGCTGCATGCTCTTGATAACCCTCGCGCGCTATAATCCGAGTTTATCCACCACGGCGTTTAATACGTGTGCCATCCATCGGCGCACGTTCCCTAATGTGGCACGTTGTTTGTACGCGAAGGGGTGGGAAGAGCGAAACAGCTGATGATCGAAGCAGCTTGGGTCACCAGCTGATCGGCAATGTACACTCGGTCAATAGACCCCCACTCATCACTAACAATAAGTGACAATGCAAACCATCCTTTCACACACAAATCACATACAACAACTATAAATCAATAACAACATCAAAAACAATGCCACAAGGCAATGTTAGATGCCGTGACAGAAGTTCACATCGATAAGAACCGGTTATGAAACAATGCTAGTTTTTGCAGGTGCAATTAATGTGGGAATGCATTTTGGACCCTTTGGTCAGAAACGGACGCCATGAACGATGGAGATACGCGGCAGATTTGGACAGGCTATGCTATCTTAAAGATCTGGTGGCTATAAGCTGGTTACGACATCCTAATGAAAAGTCAAAAACTGAGCAACAATTTGAGTTGGTGGAATGCTCTAACAATCATTGACATGAATGCCACCTGTGAGTTTAAATCGGGAGTTATGCAACTCGGGACATCCCGTTCATAGTCAGAATGGCTATTATAATAGCGAAAACTTGGTAATTACACTATAGCTGCATGGTGAAGAGTAAAAACCAGAGCAATCGATCTTTGGGGACCTATAAAAGTTTCATTGGCATTGCAATCTATCAATTGCATGGTTCTTTCGTAAGTGGAAGTGTTATGTGGAATGATAATCCACATAGATACAGATGAAATATCATAATTGATCAGGTTTTGAATTTATGTTATGTAAGAGTTACATAGGAAACCGTAATGGTTACCAGAACTGTGACTAAAGGTGGAACACTAACAGACGAGTTAGTGTTCCAGTGTGACAGAAGATGATAATGTTACGTCAGGTAAATTCATAGTCTTAGAAGTCTTAGAAAACGAGGTCCACATTATTCCAAACCCTTTTTTTTTTTTTTTTTTTTTTTTTTCAAAAGGAATTGTCTCTGTGCAATGCTGGCAGAGAAGAGTGTACAATCTCTGTGTAACCCTAAACATACTTCCAAGTACAGATCAAGCAAAGCAACCCAGTTAGTCAAAAACAATGGTACATATACACAGTGGAAGAACTTCGGTTGGTTACGTATAGACCCTCTTGGTAGACCTGCCTTGCAACCTAATTGCACAGTCATTCACAAGTTATTACGTAATGGATCACTATGACAACGAGGACATTGTTATTCCACTGTGGTGCCATATGATTTGGCAGGTGGTTGTCAAACAAGAGGAACAGAGGTTCACAAAAGAAGAGTGGAACGCGTCGAATTTTAAACCAATAAAGTTACGTACGACATGCAATCAATATGGCCGACGATGCAGTCCTTTATATAATATATATCAACACTACAAGTTGTATATCCATTCATTCCATTGTATCACATAATTAGATATACACTCTGTATTCAGTGTGGATGCACGCTTAGCTGTCACAACCAGCAGAACTCACCTTCAATTCACAAACCACTTTTAAAAATAAAAAGGTTATTCATTTTCACTCATGTGAAATTATTATTATGCGACGCTGGTCGCCCGAGGCTACGTTAATGTGAGTGTCGTGTGCATACGAAATGGTGTGAAAGATATATCGTCCTTCAGGACTACAGCTAGTGCGGTTGATGGACTCACCTGAAACTTTCTCCTCGTCGCCGCGACTTCACTCTTCCTTTGCCTTTGGACTCTGCATACACTACACTGTCATCTTGACTACTTCTCCGTTCAATCTGGCTGTTATTGTTGCACTCTACTAGCGAGCTCCCCTCAGACGGGCCCTGGGCGGTTTCTGCACGGGGCGACGAGTGCTGAGTCGTGGCTACTCGCTCGGGGGTGGCCCTGCAACAGAACAAAGAGATGAATTATATTCCACAATTCGAAGTATATAATATAACGAAATATACACGCATACCGAGCGTACGGGTAGATCCAAACCATCACGATGCAATGCAACGGTAAGCACTGACGTTTCCATGGAAACGGGGTTACCGATGGGTCGGTGATCGAGAGATGCGTGCATCGCCACTCTGGCCTTGGCATGATCAGGGAGGGGCCGCACCGGTTACAACCCCACCCCTCCCACCTACCTTTACCTGCCAAATCAATCGCCAACAAGTGGGATATGCAATTGATGTTAAACCTGCGGCGTGAAGCAATCGTTGTCAGCGTTACTCTACTATAGTTTTATGAGTTCTGTGAATGATTTCAAGGAAATGTGCAGCGGTGTTGAATGATTCGCGACCACCTTGGTGTGCCTGGTGGCTGAGATATTGGTAAACAAGTAACGGTGATTTGGTATAAAGTAAACAATTGTGTTGCCATGCGTAAAATGATGAAATGTGATTAAAATATTAATGGGAACATCAAGCGGTGGCTATCCAGGGTATTCGAGTATTGATAATCACAACCATTATCAGATAATTGCGCATTATATTGATCTCACAGTTCTGTCCCCAGTCCCAGAGCAGCACCACTCTCACAATCATTCACTCACATGATGATACGTAGCGTCGTCCGAAAACTGACCCTCCGCTGCGGTTTTTCCATTTTGGTTTGTTCACAATAATCATTGATTCCAATTCATTATTCCTCAGAAGAAATTCTGGCGATTACTTCAAAATTCCTCGAACGAAGCTCTGGATCGCATATTACATAAACAGTAATAGTCCAAAGACTCGAATATTTTTTCTTCTCTCTCAAAATATTTAGAGGTCGCAGCACATTCCATCGCTGGCGCGGAAGAAGAAAAAAATAACGTAGCATAATAATAATAATGGAAACGCGCCTTAACAAATTTAATATCCAACTGACAAATTAACTTGGGTTTCTCGCGTGTCGTCTGCTGCATCCGGTTATATACTTCAAAGACAACAAATTGGAGACCAAAACACGGAATTAGAACATAATAAAAACTTTTTCACTCGCGTTTCATTCAATACAGGTCCCACTGTCACGATAAAAGTCGTCAAAAGGAGGACGGGCAGAAAGAGGAGATCTAGTATCCCGGGCCTTAGTTCGGGTCAAGTTCAGGTGAAATCGTCCAAACCGCGTTGCTGACATTATCCACTGTATCAATTATTCAATATCCCGCCAGCGAGTGACCTCAAAATTTAAGGTCATGCTGTGATATGAACCGGATACAACATATGTCAAGGTGGAGATACAATGAGAAGACGGATGTTTTAGAATTCAGTTTCAATTCGGCATAGGATAAATTCCTTCAAGTTCTCTTATGCAACCGTTGAGTTCTGACAACGAAGACATAATGTTATGTTGGCAGACGTGGAGCAATCGCTGGAAATCGTGGTGCAATCGCAGTCTATTTGGCTATATTGCTGAGAATAGTCCATCGACCGATATATTACCCTCTCTATAGTCATCAATCATCACATATCAAAAGGTCAAAGACGAATATAGAAAATGCCATTCGGTAAAGCTAATCATTATCATAACACAGTTTAATTAACCGATAAATGTATAGTGCATGTCTATAAAATTGCACGGGATACAATGTTATGGTTATTCAAATGAGAAGAAGTATCCTGAATATTCATTATATTCTTCAGATCATGAATATGCAAATGAGGATAATTAAAATGAAAACAATTGCCCAACGTCTGTAAAACATAATAAAGGGCGTTGTGTCTTTGACCTCTGTATTCAGCCCGAGGCATCGAAACAGAAGAAAGAACGACAGAGAGGATCAAACGAAGGTTAATAAAACACTGACACCATTAAGATTAGCTCAAGTGAGGAGAAAGTGGCGTCGTTTTGATTGATAGAGGGCACAGCTGGTTACCATGGGGACGGTAGGGCGGTTCATTTCTGTGCAATCTTTGAGGATTACAATAGTTGGCTTATAAGCCTCCCTAGTATGGTTGGCGAGGAAGCAGAAAAAGAAAATGGTATCAAATTTCAGATCAAATACCAAGTTGGCTTTCGTTGCGAGAAAAATAAACTTTATCTGATGTTTTACCCTGGTCGACTTAAGGCCATGGCTCATCTCTTTAATCGGCTTATTACAATTAATGCTGTGTTCAATAGCGCTCGCTTGGCTTGCATGACGTTCCTATATATACCGGTACTAGTGTACTGGGATAAATCATTGGCCCTTCAGTTAAGCCAGCTGATGTAGTCCTGTACGTATTACCCACTTGCATAGGTACATAACTACATATAATGGTATGAGATTAACACCGTTTTGACATCGAGTATAGCGCGGTGCGTGCGTTGTGTTACAAACACAGCGAACTCTGTTCGCATTCATTTCGCTGAAATCAGATTTGTTTCAATGTGATTGGAATAAAGCACCCTCTATCACCCAACGCGACCAGGTCTGAGGTCATATCCAGTTTACAATCAGATTATAACCCTCATTTACATACATTAAGCAAATGAGATCGCACCGAGGAATGCTGCTTCATACACACCTGATTGTACCCCCTGATGATAAATCTCGTATACAAATGCTTCAAATGGATGGATAGTGTGAGGTATTTTAAACTCGTGCTGACGTATTTCAATATACGTACGCATAGAAAAGAACACTAAATCATTGGACCCAGAATCATGAGAATGCGTCACACATAGTTAGGGCCATGTGAGGGAGGTATATGCTGATATGCAACAGCGCCATGTAAACAAATATACATGTTTATACAAAGCGCCTTTTCGGGCAGAAGGACACTCCTCTGAGAATCATTTCACATGCATGACATATTTACCAAGTTAAATTCAGCCCTGGAGGTAGTTGAGTACTTTCACTCAAGTCACTCACGTGCAGCGTCATGCTTTGATGACGTCATTGGTGCTGATGGAAATAGCATCAAAATTAAATATATGATCTCAAAGATTTTGGTGATAATACATTAAAACCAATAACAATTAAATATCTATTAATTGACCATAGGAATAAATTTAATAAAATCATTAGTACTGCTGATGTTTTCAACTAATTGAATTTTCAATTGAATGCATTCTATAGTATGCACCCTGGTATATATGAATAGTATAGAAAACGTGATGAGCGTATGATATACTAGTACACCAATCGTGTGATTAACACGCGAAGAATGTAGTCAGACAAAAAATCCAAGGTATTATGTCTCCACGGGTTGAAAGGTATGTGGCTCAAAGTAGGCAAATATGGATCTGTAACAGACACGGATCAAGGATCAGCCACGCCGGATCCAATGAATTTACCTCCTGCGTCCGAATCCGTTTAACATTGTCACGGATTGAGTATCCAGAATGGTTTTAAATCCATTTGGGTGAGAGTTGAGACGGCGACTATTGAGAGTGAAATACCGTCTCGATTTGAAGAAGAGGGGGCTTTAACACTGCGCACCCGAGCCCGTCGGTTAAGTAAACCGGTCTCTGTGTAGGCCTAATGCTGATAGCCTCAGCCCCCTCTCTCGCTTTAAACCATGCCTCGCTATTGGTTACGTAACCGATTGAGCAATTAATAGGTGTGTGTATATAATGGAAATAAATAAAATAGCCTGTTATGGGGGTTGCGCGACTCCTGACCCGGATCTTTCATGGTATTTGTTTTGCATAAAAATAGGGGTTATATTCAAGGAGCTTTAAAGCTCCTTGGTTATATTGCTGTGGGGTTGTCATCTATAATTGGGATTCTTTATAAAAGATTCGAATTGCATACTTAATGAAATCAATTTTGTGCGATTCATTATTCGGCTTATTATTGGTAGAACGTTAAAGCGTGAGGTCTAATTAAGGGCAGCTTGATATTAACTATATAGTACCGGAAGTCTGCATTAATTTCACTGAACATAACCAATTAGCAATTTTGGTATATTGCCATAAAAGAAGCGCAGCCCGCATCCGCGTGTGGCGTAATGGATAACGCGTTTGACTACGGATCAGAAGACCCAGGTTCGATTCCTCGCTTGCTCCGATGCATTTACCTTTATGCTTAATTTTATATTTTCTTCGTTGTCTTCTGTTGTGTCACTTCAGGTATACTCACATGCAATCACGTTCTTAATCAATAAAATATTATATATAGGGCCATGCAGTTGCAATGATTAAATGGTGCTGAGCCTTTATAGTGTATAATTATAGTAAGTATTCGCCCACTCGCTAACACTCAGTGCCACCGTCTGCTCACACCAGATGATATATTTCGTTAACCCATAAAGACACGATAAAGCATTCCACAAGGAAATTAAAAAGCGATCATCTTTGGGTCATTAATAATATGCGTCGAATGACCATGCATCAACTTCAGCCATGGTTCACTTTAGAATTTTTGTCAATTAAGCTTACAACACTTGCCTACTAAAGTTATTGCATTTTATGATTGATAACGCAGGGGCATTCAATATATTATATATAGATTATACACTTGTACATACATGTGTAGTAAGCCATGCGAATCGTGTTGATGAAACTTAGAATCACACAAACAAAGTTATTACCAAACGAGTTGGAGTCGCACAAAAGAAAGAAAAATACGCGTAGGAAGAATACATTGTACTTCTATGCATAATTGATGCAACGACCGAATAACACGCAGATGACGTAAATTAGTCTTCGATTGATTGCACACTTATCGGTGCGTACACTGGCAGAATCCATATACAACGCTTGTACAAGGACGTGTACGGTGTACACACAACGATAACACACAGGGCTTATACGATGCCGAGGGAGCATCCTTAATGACCATCGCCAGTTTCAACTTACCCACGTTTAATTACGGTCATACCCCACCTTGACCCAATTATGCATACATATTACATAAGCCTCCCCTCCCGAGCATACCAACAGCAATCAGATACAATGGCAGGCCCCTATTGATCACATTCAATTAATTAGGGATTTGATTGCCAAATACTTCAAACAGCTTGAGAGGCCAGACCTACATATACGCTAGCTAGGTTAAGCATAGCCGATGCTATTGGTGCTCAGCTCAATAAACTGATGACTCATATATAAACAGATAAACAGAGTACTTTCACAATCTAACTGTCAATTCTGCGGTATATACTCACAAACAGACCATTGGTTAGCACACCATTATTATGTTTTGGATAGTGGCCCAATAATGTTATTGTGCAGCTGAATATAATATTGATACAACATAACCATTGTTTTAAGAACACACGGACCCTAACTCATGTCTGACACAACAGTGACCCCGCGGCGTATACACAACTATACATATACCCCACACAAACAAAGGATCACTCATTACGTAAGGCGATCAATATTCATCAAATGCTGTCTTAGATGCATAACAATTAATCAACCTTACAAGGTAAATTACAATAATTGTCTATGTACAACATGCATTAAACATGGACCATACAGGAAGCTACGGTTACTTGTATAATTACATATGATGGAAATAATATGGTTGATTATAATATCAACTATAAAACAACGCACCTTTTCCGTTTCGATTTTTTCTTTCTACCGGACAGCCGGTGTGCTATCCTAGAGAACATATTCCACAGTAACCAGGTGGCCACTACTAACAGCAACCATCTCCTTCTCGGTGAGATGTTGCACCGCTCTTCACTTCCGTCGTCAGGTGCACGCAGTCGCTGAGCAGGTGAGGCTGTGATGGGGCTTTTCGCTTGAGGCCATCGATCGAGGGGAACGTCTACCTCCTCTGCCTGTCTCCGTCTCTCAATCAGAAATCGATGAATTTCTTCAATTTCAATAAATACGGGAAATCCCACATGTCACCGTGGTAACAGCGTCTCCATAGCAACAGCTGTGTGTCGCGCGTGGTTTCATTTTTTTGGTTGTTAATACGCGGAGGAGGTAGGCTTTGCTTGTACGACATGCACGTTGTATCGATTTGTATCAACCACGTGAGTGTGAAGTGTACAAGTGCTTGCCTCACTAATTGGGTCCATGCTCAATTTACATATTGCGTAATTATTAAATTAAAGCCCATTTGGATGCATTACAATTTGGAGCAAGTAACTGATGTGCACCCCCGAAGTTTAGTTTTTTGTTTTACTTTTTCAGATTTATTCTTGAATCAAGCTATAAAAACCGGTGTTTCGAATTACAGACTTTCTACAGCACATAAATTTGCACCTAAAACGTCAATAAAAATGCACTTAAAACGGATTCGTGGCTTGTAAAACGTGCAGGTCATTGCACAGAACATTGCGGGCATAAGTGCACAGTGTGCGTGTGTGTACACTCGTTGAGACAACCGTACAGCTTCTTATCAAAATGATAAACCTTAATCAAGTCCAGAGATATAATGCATAACATTCGAAGCAACCCACTTCTGGACAATTATTAAGTTGCTACCTGAACAATTTATTGATTTCTTGAGTTCGAATTGTTATTTCCTTTTCATTACTTTATTTACGTGCAATTCCGTCACTTCCTGATTGTGATCGATTTTGAATGAAGCGCAAAGGCGGAGATGAAACGTCTGAAATATTCGGTAACACACACTCAAAATATTGAAGGAATTTCCCTAAGATGTAACTATAAATGACTCATTTGTGATTTGACTTATTGTCGGAATAAGACGAGTGTCGGAATAAAACCCCATATATTTAAAGATGCTCATTTGCCAATTTAGAAGGGAAAAAATGATGATATATTGCGTTTAATTATCAGTATGTTTTTGCTAAGTTTTCACTGACATCACTTGACGCAATGTTATGCAATGAGTGCAACCCCTCCAATGACGCCGTATCCTTAGAATATCAATTAAAGAAACAACAGGTAACATGACAGGTAATCCAAACAGTTCCGGAAGCATGGTTGCATGTAATGCACGAGGCCTATACGACATGTATGCACATAGTATTTAAGCACGTAGGATACTTTTATGAAAATACTCACTCAATCGCGGCCCAAGCAGCACACAGTTGAGCCACGTGACCGCTTTCTGGGAAACTGATACTTTGTCGATTGAAATCCATAATTCAGCAAAAGTATTCCAACAAATAGAATGATTTCATTTTCGAAACAGGCCCGCGATAAGAGTGATACTGTATCACTTGAAAGTGCTGCACAGCCCAAAGCAAGTATTTATGACACCTGTAGAGTCTATTCACCGACCGAAAGCAGTAACCACCTTTAATTGATAATTTCCTATGACTTATCGGTGATATAACCTTATTATCAGTTCATATGATAACACGCGAGTCAGGTACTGTGAGAGTATACTAAGGTATTCTGATCTGATGGCTGAGGTTTTTAAAGATCGTTCCGTACCGACGTGTGCCGTTTGCACGGTTCACTGACTCAGCCACCCACACACCCGAAACTGATTTATTCGTTAATGTAAACATTTCTTAAGAGGGTTCAAAAGTATTAGACAAACCAGCCACCAATTGCCAGATCGTAAATTAAATTATCAAATTTGCATATTGTTGCTCGGAGGAAATACCGAATTTGGTTGCTAAGGAAGTGGGTAATACAGCTTCATAGCGAAACATGGTTGAGTAAGACGCGAGTACTGCATAAGTACTCGACCAAGCATGCTCTTTTTCTTCGTTATAATACATCTCAATCTAAGATTCTTGACACAAGAATCAATCTTAAAAAGAAGTGTTATACCCGTAATATATAAGTCAAGAAGCACTTTGAATAAATACAGTCAAACCAAAGATTATTTGTTATGAAAACATTTCTATGGAAATCGAGGCACGTACCTCAGGGGTTAAACTCACTTATTACAGAACGATTATGCAAAAAAATATAAATAAATAAAAAATTGTGAATACAAAATGTGACATTCTAAAATCTGAATGGCGCCAGAGTTGACATGTACCCGCAACAACACAGCGGTATTTTAACAGTAACGATCGACAAACCATCACGAAACAAAACAACACGGGGTTATATTTACCTTTCAAGTGAATGAAAAAGACACTCAATCAGCTCATCAGCCTCCTGTTTCGTCGTGACTTGCACTCCTTTAACTTCCCACTGAAATTCTTCACTTTTTAGTTTCGAATCCACCTGAAGCGGAAAAGTGCAAAAAATGAGGGCTATTGATTGTGCCAGAACAAAGCTACGAATGGCAACAAAAATAGAAACGAGCAGACGGGATATTGGAATATTGATGATCTGAATGCACTCGACCGCCAGGGAAAAAAAAAGCAAGACATGCCTCATTGGCGGATCTCGGCACGCTTCAGTGCTTGTCTGGATCGTCAGAGTTATGGCTCTGAAGGGATTAAAGGTACAATGGGCCAAACCGTTAGTCAGCACTGATCCCGATATTATCAAGCACAATTTATATAGCATAGGCCTTAAATGATGAAATGCTATTGTACTTAGGATAAGGTAATACCACATAAAGGCATAAATATTATGCTAGTTAGCTGTTTGTTATGATTAACTTATGAATCAACCTTTCATTGGTAAGTATCATAATTAATCAAATAATAATGTGTATTATATGAAAAAATGCATGTTATACATGAAGCTCAATATACCGGTACATACACCTCAAATGAAGTACTGCCGAAAAGATTGCACACGCAGTACTGCAAATTACACGAACGGAATACAATATGTAGTATGTACATGTACTGGAATTGTAATACTACGAAAAACTAATGAAATTCACGAATAAGCATCTCAACTGTATCTAGAGCATGAAATTAAGAGAGAGTTACAAATTGCAAATAACAAATAAGGCCAGGTGTTGGTAACTGCTATACGGAATGAAAACATAGTATGTAGTATGTACATATATTATTTCACATAAACAGAGAGAACCGCTCCCTTCCCTTCCCACATCCAGCCCTTGGGTTTCCCATTTTATGGTCTTACGTAGGCGAACTACACCTGAGGGAAGTGTGACAATTGTAATCCTAGTCTTTGGGCCTAATGAATACAGAACTAACCCCGTTTTTCGTTTTATTCACAGAAGAATTGCGCCGAACACGTTGGACGATGGTATCCAACGGCATTTTTCTTATGGAGTTATTTCATCTTCACGAAATGTTTCACAAATCGAGGCGTCCGTAATCGCTCCGTTTATGTATCAATTTCTCTGATCCGATTGTAAAAATATATAATCCAAGTTTGTTATACTCGACTTCTATGTCTGCCGGATCTTGCGCGACAAAAAGCGACCCTGGAAATGTGTAGTATGTTGATATTGAGGTATTCTGCTCGAGAATGGTAATTACCCGCACGATTTTGCGTCAACATCTTTATGCACTCACCCTTCTGTACTTAGCATACTACATACTGTACATTAGTAGGCCCTAGACCCTATGCTTATAGCTAGTATACAGAACTTTAAATGTGCATAATTATATGGTTCATTGAATGATGTCCAAAACTACGTCGCATTCGAAACTTTGTTGGAAAATTTTCACCTTGTTGTAAATTTCACGTACATTAGTTATCTATTATTAGTTTCAGTCTAGGTCTATTCGTGAAATAGTTATTTTGTATTCAATATCTGATCAACCATCAAATCAATGTTGGAGAGCTTTGTGATTCATAACGCTCAAAGAGAATGTTTCTCAGTGAGAAATCATAACGCATTTTTATGTATCGTTTCCGAACGTGCAAAATTAAGAAATTTTGACTGTTTAAAATTTTAATTAAAAATCTGAATTCAATGAATCCATTATAATGATATAAAAGAATGTCTAATGAGTAATAAACTAAAATATAAAAATTCTCCCAGTCGGGGAATCGAACCCCGGCCACGGCGGTGAGAGCGCCGGATCCTAACCACTAGACCAACTGGGACTGCATACTTGAACTATACTACTGTTTGATATATTCTGTTTATAAGCGGTTGTCTATAATCCATGTACAAGTATTTTTTTCACCCGTAATGATTCGTTAGGAACCATATCAAAATATTTTCATGCTTCTCAGCCATAAAATGGATAATGGCAGCTTCATTAATAATGTTGAAGCAGCATGAGGAGTGTGGGTTTCGTATTGTGCGTACTACATTCCTATTAAATCAACTGGCTCTAGAGAAAAATAATGAATGTGTGAATCGGAACGGCTGTTGTAATTGTTGTTGTTGGTTTTTGTTTTTGTTTTTCCCCTCCAAGAACGACTGCATTGAACCAGATCCAACGTTGAGATGCAAAATACTTGGAAATATAACATTTTCTGTAATTCCACAAGTTTAACTGATTGTTACCTTAATGCTCAATGCATAAGGAGTTTAAATGCATTAATGCAGAGTTGAAAACGGATATTATTTCTGGGCAATTCTGGCACACTTGTGGCAGTTGTGGGCATAGACCCACAAGTGTGCTTGTGGGCTTTAATTTTCCCCAGTATACAAATAATTGATTGTGAACCAGAGATATGAGATACGATGAGATTAGAGTTAAGAGATAAGTTCAATTGAATCGCCCTGTACGTTGTTGCGCTATGAATCATAACGTTCTCAGACAGCAAATCATAACGTCGCACACGAGGAAAACGTCGTTACCTGATTTTATCCATTTATTATATTTAATTGATTCGGTTCATTTGTTGGAGTTCTGATTCACGATTTGTCTGACGGGAATCGCTCAGAGCTCAGGTAATATCTCTAAACGTAGTCGACCAGTAACTTTGATGAAGTTTTGAACACGTTTTATGGGCGATAATAGAGGTATTTCAAGATAGAAAAGCTAGCCTATAGTATTGAGTATTGTGCCATATAATGATATATAATATTACCTGATTACTAATCTCGTTCCAAGACTCCTATTGCATCATCCCCACAGATTATTGCTACAGAATGCAGCCACCTGATTACTAGTATTATCACCGCGTTTACATTGGCAACAGTTCAATGAAAGATTAAGTTAATCATTCAGACATTAAGTTAATGATTAAGATACATTTTTGGCCACTCGCGCTGAAACCTGCAGCAATTGAGCAAGTCGGCATTTTCACATTTTTAGCTTTTAATGCTTCCTGATATTCTAATGGCAAGGGCTTTGCACCGGGCCCAGCCGATTCGGCGGTGGGTAACGAAGGACGAGGGCTTGCCTTCACAGAATAGAACATGTCAACTCGGCTGTACGAAAATATAATAATAATGAAAACGTGCCATTGATCATTTAATTTATATTTGCCACAATTATTTCATTCCCATTTCCCAATTAGTAATCCTATAATTATCTATAGATCTTATCTTTTATAATACTATCACAAGGTTGAATTCTTAATCCTGCATACTACCATTATCCATAATGGCATATTTTACGAAGATATTTGCACTAGTACACATTGCCCAGCTTTGGTAGGCAGCACTGCTGGCTTACTGAATCGGCAAGTTAAAAAGTTACAGACCTGTAATCCTTAGATAATGTTAAACTTACAGACCTGATGTTGGAAATTCGTTATTAAGTCAAACAGACTATCAACATACACATGCATGCAGTCTTAAGTTGGTAATGGATGCATATGAAGAATATCAAACAAAATGTCTCACCTTGTATCATTAAAAAAACATAGAAAAGTAGTGATTCTCAAATTTTTCTCACTGGAAAAATGGTGGGAAATGACCTCATCGTTGTGAAGATCATAACGATCCAAATTGTCATTGGGTTAATGTAGTCTTGTTTTCTTATGATTTTAGTGCAAATGATCACCCACAAAAATTGGAGTAGAGACTCGGTTATTGTAATTTTATTATGCATACAATTAACACAGATGCTTTCCTAGGCTTAATTTTGAGCTCTGTAACTTGGGATTACAGGGGCCGATTCCAGAAAGAAACTTAACTTTGGGACTTAAGTTAAGTCCTCCAGGCGTTAAGTTAAGTTTTCAAGTTAAGTCGATTCCACAAACGCATTTTTGCTGAACTTAACTTAAGCAGCCTAAGTCGGATTTGGCTATCTGCCAAGGAATGTATAAGACATGGCGAGACATTTGATCAGTGGTAAACGTACCTTACAACATGACTTTTATGAATTGTTTATGATTTTTCCAAGACTTGATCAAAAACGAAAGCATCACAAACGCGAAATGCGAGTGTATAGCGTCGTTGATTCCTAATCATAACGCAACAAGCGCTCTTTTTCCCGCTTCACAATCATAACGTTTTTGTTTTGTTTTTTCATAACACTTTTTTTTTCATAACGCCTTCCAGAGCATTGCTCCTGTCTGGAAGGCTCCTTCTTGGTATTGACACCATATAGCATTAAACCGGCGTCTTCTGATCGGCGCCATCTTGAATTCACTAAGTTTGATTTAAGTCAGGTGGAGAGGTCACTTAAGTTTTGCAGGGTCTAGAGGACTTAAGTTTGTTTCTGGAATCGTTTTAGTCAACTTAACCTCTCCCGAACTTAGTTTTACCACTTAAGTTTCTTTCTGGAATCGGCCCCAGGTCTGAACTTTAGTCACTTCCTACTGAATAACTATTATAGTTATGGATGCTAATAATGATATTCGTACAAGCGAACTCGAGGCAGGAGTGCACCCTAGAGGCGGAGCCTAACTTCAAACCCTTAATTTTCTTCTCGCGTTTGTTTAAGTACTGACAAAGCTGGGCCACATGCCATGCATTCGTCAGAAGCACGATCCAGAATCATGCATATTCATGAATGAGATATGCATATTCATGAGTGAGATGTGGGGCCAGGTATATGACTGCGTGTATGTAAAGAGAGGTAAACTTCTTATTACATGAATACCACATAATTATATCAATAATTATAATTAATAATTATGCATCACATAATTATTAATAGTATTTTAATGCTACTTGTATACTTTAGTCACCACTGCCAGAAAGGTATCCAATGGAATCATTTGGTTGTTATCATCTTGCAGGGGTGACTGTTCCATGTTTTGTGCACTCCCGCTTTATTTTCAATTACTAGGCCCAATGCCAAGCACCTTACTTGGCATCGTGTAGCAGTGACAAGCCGTGATCCAATTGCATCATGAGTTATTTGTACTATTGCTAACAGATGCCTTGGGCTACACTGGCTGAATAATTGGGGGTTGAGTATTTTTTATGAAATTATGATGCAATAATTTCTGGTTGTTCTTATCAAGACTTTTTTCGCAGTTGTTGGGTGATGCTGAAATCACGATTTGTGACTTGCTTCATTCGTTCATCGTTTGCACGTTTCACCACTGCCACAGAGACTGAAATTCTGAAGGTTTGAAATCAATTCATCCTTTAAAATCCTCACGTTGATTACATTCAAATGAACCTCACAGATGACGACACCGCTGGAAACTCCACTCGATGAGGACGCCTCTCTGAAAAGACCTGCACCGACTGAAGATGATGACAATGACGTCAAAAAAGCCAAGAGAACTCTACGAAAGAAGAAAGTGGCCATGTTCATGTGTTATTCTGGCAAAGGGTATTTTGGAATGCAGAGGTCAGATTTCTTCATGCATAGATTTGTGAATTATAATTTTCTAAAATCTTTTTTTTTTTTTTTCACTTTTAAGGAATCCTGGATATGCGACCATTGAACGAGATTTGATTGACGCTTTAGCGAAGGCTGGGGTCGTCACACAGGACCAAGCAGAATCTCCAGGACCAAAGGTGTGCATGAATTAGCATAATTGTTTGATTAAATGTCTTAATTTATTCATTGTTTTAATTAGATGCAATTTCAAAGAGCGGCCAGAACAGACAAGGGTGTTTCTGCTGCTGGTCAAGTGTGCTCACTGAAGATAAGTGTTTTTGTTGAAAGTTTTATATTCCAAAGATGTGTCAACTTTTTTGTTTCTCTTTTTACATGTTCGTTAACGTTGAAAATGCTGTTGAGAAAATCAACGAACATCTTCCTGAACAGATCAGGATTCTCGGTTGGTTGAATTGATTATCCAACTGTCCTGTGGATTGAATGTGTCTATTTTCAGGAATTATTCCAGTTACGAAAGGATTCGACAGCAAGAATTCCTGTAACGGGCGAACATACACGTACATGGTTCCCACCTATGCGTTCACACCTGTCGAAATGGTATAGCATGAAATTGGGTTTATAAATATTAGACTCGCAAGAATTTTTTTTCCCAGATGGTGAAGGAGGACTTCAGAATCACTGGTAAAATGAGCAAATTTACTTTGCATGAATTATATTATTGTATTATTCCACAGAGGCTATTCAACGACAAGTTAATATCATTTTATCCAGTTTTGTCGGAACGCACAATTTTCACAACTACACATCTGGGAAGTAAGTGATCATGGTGGATTTTTTTTTTAATGAAATCAAAAATTGATTTCTTATCAATTCAGGAAACCAACAGACCCTAGTGCTCACAGATACATCATCAGTTTCAAGGTACTGAACACACAAAAAAATCACTCACGGAAAATGACACACAATTTGTTTACAAACCCCTCAAGATGGGAGATGCGTTTATTGTGGACGGAATTGAATTTGCAGTCATCACAATCAGAGGACAAAGCTTCATGTTGCATCAAATACGCAAAATGATTGGTCGGTCAATCATTCAAATCATTCCATCATTCAATCAAAATCTACAGGAGTCACCATTGCCATCATGCGGGGCTACTCAAGTAAATCTGTCCTCATTGATGCTTGGGGTCAGGACAAGGTCAGTCAAGGTCACCCATTTACCTCTCAAGGTCATACTCTTTTTTTCTGTCTCCAGTGTGACATTCCAAGAGCCCCTGGTCTGGGTCTGATGCTGGATAAAGTGCATTATGATGATTATAATAAATATTATGGCAATGATGGAATCCACACGAAACTCGACTGGGAAGTCTACAAGGTTGGTCCAGAAGGAGGCTCCGCTATGTACTCATGAATATTCATGTTTTTTAGGATACTGTTGAAGACTTCAAGAAGAAGCACATTTACTCAACTGTCGTGGAAGGAGAGAAAAATGATAAATCGTATCTTTTCCCATAAAATTACTTTTGTTTAATTTGTTATGTTATTGGCATCATCATTTTAACATTTATCCATAATGGTTGATATAAGAAATAAGGTTTGATTTGATTTGTGGGGAAATTATAAGACTATTGAAGTGTGCGCTGAAATGAATTAAGTTTTCTTTAATGAAACGTTGCAGTATGATGACCTGGATTAGTACGTTGTTGCTTCATAAATTTATTAACTCGAACGACCAACAATCCACGTCTTCTACATCACAGGTAGATCCATCTTTGGCTTACTATACAATGAACATTCAATATTTCCATAGAATGAAACGGAGGCAGCAACTTCAATGAAGAACAGAAATCAGAGGTAGCAACTTCTACAGAACAGAAATCAGAGGTAGCAACTTCTACAGAACAGAAATCAGAGGTAGCAACTTCTACAGAACAGAAATCAGAGGTAGCAACTTCTACAGAACAGAAAACAGTGGAAGCAACTGCTGTGGAAGAACCTGAATCTGCAGAATTGGAAAAGTCGGCTTCTTCGCAGGTGAATCATCTTTGGCTTACTGTTGAATCACATAAATATTTATTTTTTCCCCATAGAATGATGAGGCAAACCAAAAAACAACAGAATCAGAAAAATTGTAATTATCATTTTATTTTGTAACAAATAAAACTAATTGAATAGAATTTCGTGAAATTATTCATTTGTTGATTATGTTTAGAGCAATCAAGCTTAAAATGGCAACCTTCCTGACTAAAACGGCTATGTGCACTTGATATTAAATACTCGGCTTCATTTGTAACACTAAGCAGATGAGAAAATGTGAACTTCCTCAGATGTTGAATGAATGCAAATTATGCAATAATTCTTAATAAGCACTCGGGGATCAATTAAAAAAAAATGAAAATTAAATTAAAATATTAAAGAAACCCAAACACCTTCCGAAATGATTCAAACAAATCACAGTTTGTTGTTGGCAAGAAGCAAATACTGATTTAGCAAACGAATCTTGGCATGGAGCCAAATCCTCCCCCTCCACAGCTACCAGGAGGACCGTTATGATCGTTCCATTTACTAGAGAAGGAGTTTGAGGAGGACTTCTCCCTCTGTCTCATCTCTCGCTCTCTCGCTGCCTCCTCCTCCTGCAGGGTGAGAAAAAGGGTGAGAAATAGAACGACAAAGAAGTGACCTCTTACCTGTACGTAGAGCAAGTTGTCCTTCTCAACGGCACTGACCAGATCTGCGTGTAGTGGAGTGTCCCGGTGGTTGCCATGACAACTGGATGTCTTAGCGTAAACCAACACATACGCGGTGTCCTTAGCAAACTTAGAAGTTACAGAACTGAAAGACGCGAAAGACGAGAATGAAACTCGACTGTCGTTGAAGAGAATCCATCGGTCATCCTCGGACCGTGCGTACGCGTAGTAATGACCAGACTCCGAAGACGTCCCAGAGTGGACGATAACAGAGGTCAGTTCATATGCTTCTTCTTGGTCATTTAGCACCGGAAGTGTGAGCGCTGAAGGGTACTTAACGTCCGATAAGATCTTCGCTCGAGATTGAGTTTTAGCCGAGTAAGAGAAGCGAAGTAGAGTGAGGATGAGGTATTGGGGCGCCTGCTCAATGCGCACACTGCGCTCAGCTTCCTGTAATTCCTGGCACGACTCACAGTGATACCGGTTGCTCCCTTTGAGTATCTCCGGACGAAGGTAGTGGGTGAGGAGGTCCTCTAATTGCGAGTTGGGCGTGAGTTCTGGGAAGGCTAGAGGTAGGTCGTTGAAGTTCTCCGTGTGAGAGGATTGGCGACCGCACACTGAGCATGTGTATGTGTTGAGGAGGCGGCCACCAAAACATTTCTGAACCAAAGAGGAGGAAGATGATGAGGGATTTTCTTCTTCGTGCAGTTGGTCTAAAACGAAGCGGAGGTACTCCGAGCAGTCTTGTTGACAGCCCCTCGCAAACCAGGAGGGACGTGTGGCTTCCAAGCAAGCAGACGGAGCGTATGCAGCTCTCTGTAATGAAATTAATATTTAATGATCACCACAATGACCCTCTAGATGATCTTACCTGGGAGAGAGTGAGGAAAGCAAACAGTTCTTGTAAACGATACAAAACCTTCATTTTGCGGTCAGTCGCTACGTCTAGCACACCATGTCGCAAGCTACCAAAACAAAAACAAAAATAGATTGAATTAATAATTATGATGAATAATGATAACAAATTATGAAACATTGAAAATCAGGCGGTGATTATAATTACCAAAGTAAGTAGCGTACCCCCTGGTCATGAAAAGAACTTGCAGCACGCTGTTCATGAAGCACGTGTTTCCCAGATTCACCAATCCGGTGCGTCCAGTCTCAGACTTAGGAAGACTGAACTCAGGAAGAACGAGATCTCTTGCAGAACCCGTCAGTGAACCATGCCATTTACTCTGACGCATCAAACGCTGAATATCATCGGGACTCGACACAGGCAGATGCTGTACACACAAAAAGAAGATATTTGTTATAGGTGAAAAAGATAAAAAATTGAGAAAAAAAGACTAACTTTGACGGCTTCTAAGATTGGTTCGTATAGGTCAGGATACCCAGGATGCATCTGCATCAAGCAGTGAAGGAGATGCACGTAGGACTCAAGTAGATGGTGGTTCTTCTGTGTCTCCAACTGTGTGATGGTCGCTGGCACACTGCCAACAATCTGAGGTGCAAAGAGGTCACTAGGTGTAAAACCAGTGTTATGATGATCGTACCTTGTGGAAGGGCAAAGGAGACGAGCGGAAACTGAGAAGCAGATGGGAGAGAACCGCAAAAACGCCCTCCTGGATAACAGGGTACTGGAGCTTATCGTAAACCTATAGAATAAAGATAAATAAAAGATAAAATATAGCTCGGTTAATTTGACTAGTACTCACGGTGGTGATTTTTTCATGAGTAATGTTGATCAGAACTCCGAAGCGATTAGCTTTGGCCAAACTTTGCAGAAAAGCGATAATCCACAGATGGATGTTGCGGGCGCCCGGCCAAGCTAACCAGTCAATCATACGACTCAACGCTGACATCATGCTGGCGTCAGAGTCCTTAGCAACAGTTTTCGCAGTAATTGAAGCGACAAATTTCGTAGGAAGAAATTGGACGATTCCTCCAAGGGCGAAAGAGGGATCTCGCTCGGATTCGGTTGATATGATCGAAAGTATTGAATGCAGACACTGCGCCACGCTACCGTCATCCACCGTCAGCCAAATGTGCTGCAGGAGTCCTCCGATGCGGTTGGTAACCCCTTCGACGAATGCTAGCATCGCCGGGTAACCTTCTCCCTTGGGGAGGAAGATTGTGGAGACAGCATGGATGACAGCCACGCAGAAGGAAGCCGTGTGGACCCCTTGCGGTATGCAGTGACGGTTTAGGTTGAGAAAGCGACAGAATCGGGAAACGGTCGCAAAGTCCATGTGCAAGCGTACCACTTGAACAGCACGAGCCTGCACGACACTGCAGAGGGTGTAGAAGTGAGGGCTCTCTTGCAGGAAGGAGAAACTGGATTGAAGGAGACTGATTGAATCTGGAGAGCTGCTTTCCAAGAGGTCGTTAACGCGAGATGCTGTGAAGAACTGCGTGAATTGCTCAATGTTATGCTCAGCCCAACACAAGTAAACTGTCTGGTATTTCTCACGGACGCTAGCATCGCTCTCTGAGACGACCCCTTGAAGACAGGCGTTGAGCATTTGAAGCACGTTGTTTGGAGAATTCTTGCCCAAAGAGAGAATTTTACGCACAAATTGCGATTTCATGGCTTCTGGTTGGGTTGAACGCAGCATCGCTGTCAGGATGGAGTCCATGCTGAAAACGAGGTTTTACTGAAAAAAAGAAAAAAACACAATTTAATTATTAATTAATCTTCTGGCCCTTTGTCAAGCTCCTGCTGTATTAATTGTATAAATGATTTCAGCTAATTTGCTAGATAAAAAAAAACAACAATTTGAAGTACTCATACTGATATGCATTGGAGGTGGGGAATTGGCATTCATGACTGACATGTTCTAAGCGCACTGCGTGTGAAACCAAGACTATATGGTACAAGAAACTTGTTAGTCTGCAATAGTCACAGTGATGGGCGAATATTGAATTTGTCCTAACATTTGAAGCTGAAGCTTCGAGCAGTCAATATTCGTTGAAGCCGAATACGGAGCCGAAAATATACCCACTCTATTGCAGCAATAAAAACAGCTCGCAACGTGACTGGTCAAGTTCAGCCATGTGCGTTACATAGCCCCGTACTATGGCTGATCCCGATCGCCGGTGGATCAGCCCTACCGGGTCAGGCCCAAAATGAGTCCACAATAATTCAAATTTTAGGCTTCCAGGTTACCTTACAATTCTCATGCAAATAATCAAACAAATATAACAGCTTCAATGCTGTAGCCTGCAATTTCGCAAAGGGCCACAACAACAGATCTGGGTTTTAGATTTACTGCTTAACTCTTTTCATTTTACCCGCATCCTACTTTCACTAAGAAAAATGCTGACAGCCGTGAACGTCCCTCAAAGTAAACATCCGCCAGCAGCGTGTCGCTTGGATTGAAATTTCGTGCCTTTCTTGGAAATCAGGCGGGAATCGTATAAAAAGTTGAAAACTTGATATTTTTAGAAGAGTCAACAACTATTGACATGAGATATGATTAGAATGGATGTTTTTTAATGTATTCATGAAAAAAATAGTAGGCTATTGTAATATGATAAATATCATTGTTGATGAACGACGATTTTTCAAAAAGATAGGCGAGCTTTATATGGCAAACCATATGCCACATATTGATGCAGCATTTGATACTGATACTAGTGATATGCCTAATCGTTACCTGGAAAGATTACATCCCTCCAGTGACAAATATGTGCACTTACACTGCTACTTATCTCGTCTACTGCTACCAGTCCAGTGCAAGACTGTCTCGATCAATTAGTCTGATACTCAGTAGTGTAGTGTTACCAGTGAAGTTAAGTTCACTAATCACTTGTCATATTAAACATGACGTAAAATTCTGATGTGGAGTCAGTGTCACTGTGGACTGTTACTGTCCCACTCATAGTCACGGTGACAGATGGTGACAGTGAGCTGAGTCACTCATAAGTCTAAAAGTAGCAGTCCTAGTATAGCTCCCCAAGCCGTAGCGTAGTCTATAATACACAGGAACTGCTCTGCTACCCCTGGGGAGCTAGTCTTAGAATAGCTCCCAAAGGTAGTGGAGCAGTTCCTACACAGTTGACAGTACACACCGTAGTGTATACGCTACGCTACAGCTTGGGGAGCTAGTCTTAGTTACTCTTAGTAGTACTAGCCGTGCCACTCCTTTCGGCTCGCTCCTGCGTTGCAGCCAGCCGAAAGGAGTGGCACGGCTATAGTATAATAGTATAGTAGTACTAGTCTAGTACTACTAGTAGTAGTAGTATCCATTATAATTAATAAATTATTATTATAACACAATAATTGAATAAATGACAATTACTTATTTTACTCAATCAAGGATAAGTTCAAGATCCCAAAGCATTATAACAGTAATTTGAGTAAAACAAACCTTTTAATTAATTGTGATATCACTCAAGGAAGGTCAACTGCAAAGTAATCGAGAGATAATACAAATCTCAGAAATCTGTACATTTTTCAAACAAATAACAGAGAATGACAGGGTTTTATTAATCGGAAGTAGGGCAATCGGGCGAAGAGATTCAGAAAATGTGGTGGCCGCCATTTGCAATGAATGACGACGGAATACTATCAATTGGTGCTATGAGTCAATAGAACATCACTTAAAATTCAGTTCCCCATTCCTTTAAAAAGGCATTTTTGCGTTGACTGCCATGTCCAGGCATACGTATGTGTGGGTGCCATACAACATATGTGCATCAATGATCATGTTTTTTCCTCCATGATGTTTCATTGATGGAGGAGTGTGCAGGGTGAGACTGAAAGCTTTGCAAGTGAGACGGCGCAGATGAACAGCAATTTGGTGCAAAATCGCAAACTGTATACAACAAACGATGGCAGGAGATAGCAACCAGAGCACTTGCCGAATCTACCCGGACCCCAAATTCTGCAATTGGGGGGAGTCCCCCTTTGCTATAAAAAGGGCGCTATGATTTTTTCTGGCTATATATAGTAGACCCCGAAGCCACGAAATTTAATCTTCATGGCTGACTGGCAGCTTTCATGAGTGGTTAGCCGGCTTAGCCATAATCCCATGGCTGGCTGTGGCTGGAGATCTCCATGGCTAAACCCATTTTTATCTCTATATATTATATAGAGATAAAAATGGGGTATGTTTTCTTGGGAAAAGTTAGCGATTTGTGTATGCCGCCACCTCTCCTGTACTATTCTCCTGCATCTCTCTTCTGATATTCTTTGCCTGAGAAGAAAGGAAACATGCAATTATTTGTGAAGATTAACTTACTTTGTATGAGACGTGAATCGATTTCGGACCACACACCTCGCAAGCACCACCAGTCTATCCGATTGTGCCAGTGCGGAATTCGATGAAGGTGTTGAGTTGCTTGTCAATTATAACCATGTTCAAGTGTAGCTCATTAATATACTAAAATGTGCCCTCTTGACCTTATAACGATGCAATACACATTACACAAATCGTTATATCCTGAATTTATTGCAAGGAAACAGTGCCTTATATCTGATGGTTTTGATTTGGTAATGAACGATGAGTTGAGTCGTTACAATAGTCCCCCCCAGAAACCTCAGTTCATTAAGAGCCGGCTGGGTGGGCGGGATGTTCGGCCTGAGCGCGTAACAGTATGGTTTGCAACATCCTCCTCGTCCAGATACGCTGGCTTCAGCCGGTCGATGGCCACCCAGTCTGGTTTCCCATTGATGTTTATCTTGTATGATTTGTCTTTTCTTTGAATTACTTCGTAAGGTCCTTTGTATGGCGGTATCAGCTGCGCCCTGATGGCATCTTTCCGGATGAACACAAAATGAGCGTCGATGAGCTGACGAGGTACTCTGGCTGGCGATAGTTTCTTTTTGTTTGGGTATATGGTCTGAAGGACCCCACGAGGAGTTTCTCTAGGTTTTCAACACCCAGCATATTATTGTCGGAAGGGAAGAATTCTCCTGGTACTACCAAACTTTCGCCGTATACCATTTCTGCCGATGAGATGCGGAGTCTTTCCCTTGGCATGGTTCGGAGGCCTAAAAGAACCCAAGGAAGGTGTGAGACCCAGTTATTTTTCGCGCATCGAGCCATCAGAGCAGCTTTCAAACTTTGATGTGCGCGCTCAACCATTCCATTGGATTGAGGTCTGTATGATGTGGTGGTGTGTACCTCCATGCCAAGGAGACGTCCCAATGACTGCCATAACTCTGAAATAAACTGCTTTCCCCGGTCGGAAGTTACATGACGTGCCTTCTGACACGACACACATATTCTCGTCCAGGAGCATACGTCTCGGCGAACGCCGTCACACACAAACCCGGATAGCGCAGTGGGTTAAACCGCTGACTACAATCCTATGCCGATCGTGGGGGTCGAGGTCCCGGGTTCGAGACCCAATCAGGCCAAGGGCATTATGATTGTGAATTACAATTGTAATTCTTCGGTGACTCTGCAGTGCTGCCCAACTGCATAACAAGGCGGGGCGCTGTGTACTACTGTTTATGGTGGTATGCAGGATAAAGAACCCTTGGGATTTATCGTTAAGAGTAGGGGGAAACCCTGGTCCCGGGCCTTCTGTTCTGGCGCCCGTATTACCCGAACGGGTTGGGTGGAGCCGTAAAACCCCAATCACTCACACCCACACAAACTTATCACAGACGAGTTACACCGATGAGCGAATGGAGGGATGCGAAGGTGCGTGAACGGCATTAAACACCAGACGACGAAATGCAGTGGGCACCAAAGGACGAGGGCGGCCGGTGCTGACGTCACACCACAGGGTGTTCTCACCGAATGCCACGCGCTCCAATTTCAGCTTTGAGGATGGTCGGGCGACGGCGTCTTCAGCATGCTTCTCTTGTTCGGCAGCCATAGCTTTGTAATCCACCCCGAGCTGCACTTGGCTCATTTCAATCCGTGATAGACAGTCTGCAGCCTTGTTATCGGCGCCAGGCACGAACTCTACGGTACAATTCATTTCAGAGATTGTCGAGAGGTGTCTCTGCTGGCGGCCCACCATGCATCACTGGCCTTCACTAATGCCGCAACCAATGGTTTGTGGTCTGTTTTGAGGATAAATTCACTGCCATCGAGCCAATGTTTGAAATGATGAATGGCGAGAAATGCGGCCAAAAGTTCGCGATCAAAAGTACTGTATTTCCTCTCTGCCGGTCGCAATTTCTTGCTGAAGAAGGCGATTGGGGAGGGAGGGGAGTCTGTATCCTTGCGTTGCTGCAACACACCCCCAACGGCGACGTCACTGGCATCACATGCCAGTTCTAGTAAAACTTTGGGATCGGGATACGTCAGTAAACTGAATGTATAAACTTTGCCTTTGTATGTAGACCTTCAGGTAGAGTATGCACGGAATTGCTTCCATCTCTCAATAGGCAATCAGCAGATATTGAGAGGTCAGCAGACCAGGATGCAATAACGAACAATGTGGGTCAGAGGTTTGCCGAGAAGCAATAAACGGGAAGCAAACACAACTATCCCTGTCAGTTAGCAAATACTTGGAAGGCACCAATTTACTGCACTGTATATTAGAAACACAGGCTGCCGTACAACTCTCTCTCTCTCGTGCTCGCTAGCTCCGTGCAAACCATCTCCTTAGAAACTCTTCATGAAACATTATTATCTTGGATATTCTCACTACTTGGATTATTTGTTGAAGGTAAATTAAAGCTAATATAAAGTGATTGGTTGTGTCTTCATTATTACGAGCTTGAAGCTCACCATCAAACACGTGGATAAATGATGTAGACCTCGAGTCACTTCATCAGTGCATGGTTTACAGATGCAAATTGACCATCCCCTCAGAATCGTAATTTCGGCTCTGATTTTCCACTACAAGAATGCGAACCAGTGCACGTATCAGTGCAGTCAAATTGAAACTCAATGAAGCAATTGTCAGTTTGGACAACAGGAATTGACATTTTTTGATCATACCATCGAACAAATGGATATCAGTCACATGAAAACAAAGTACCGACAATTGTGGATTTGCCAGTTCCAGAGAGCATAGTCCATCTAAAATCAGCAATGGGAATGATCAACTACTTGACAAAGTATGTCCAGAACATAGCTGAAGAATTGAAACTTCTCTCGGATCTTCTGAAAGCAGACACGGTTTGGCAGTGGGGCTATACCAACAGAAAGCTTTTGATTCAGTGACGAAAACAATTGCAAACCACAACACACTTCAGTATTATGACCCTGCGAGGCCAGTAGTTGTCATGACAGATGCTTCAACCACTCATGCAGCCGTCAGACAAAGGTCTTGCTCCCATAGCTTCTGCTTCTTGGACATTAACTCCTGCTGAACAGAGGTATGCACAAATTGAAAAGGAGTGTTTTGCTTTAGTTTGGGCATGTGAGAAGTTTTTCAACTACAGTAAAACCTCGCTAACTCGAAAACGGATAACTCGAAGACCCCTCTTCGTCGAAGTGTTTTCAAAGTCCCGACGACTTCCCTATACTTTAGCATTACAGATTGCTCGGATTCCTCGAACCCCGCTTTGTCGAAAAACCCTCTTCCTCGAACATATTTTTCGGTCCCTTGAGCAAAATCGAATAGTATTCGTCGAAGTTTTTTTTTTTTTTTTTTAGATCAAAGAACCCTTTCGCTAATTGTAATTAACGCAACTCTGTTTACTGTTTTGGACAATCGTTTACAAACAGAGTTCAACTCGCTTGTCACCTCTCGCATTGTTCAGAAGTTAGCGTCTCCGTCTCAGTTTTTCATTGCGTAATCGACCGCATCGTGTCGATTAAAGCAGCCGCCATGTTCAAAGGTTCAATTAGCAACAAGCGTTCTTTTGTTCACGATGCTTGGTTAACAATAGAAGAGAGAGCATGTAGTGGATTTTTGATCGGAGTAAAACACATGAAGGCGTCTTTGATGAAGACGATTACAGAAAGCGGCCTCAGATGTTGAATAGGCGGGAAACATCAATAATAAACAAACTCTGCCCATCAGTATAAAACCCGATCATTCGTCACAACAAATTAATCATTCTGTCGACGAATCTCTGTGAGACATCTCTGCAATAATAACGACTAAACGAAAGATCACGCGTGTAACCCTGGAGACCAAGTTCCTGGCGATCAGCGAAGCTGAAGCTGGAGGGAAGAAAAAGGCCATCGCCGATAAGTTTGGATTCCCACCAAGCACCCTGTCAACTTGGATCAAAAATTCTGAGAAGATTCAAGCGCATTACAGAGAGAGTGGAGGTGACAGGAAGCGAGCGAGGTTGTGTGAATACCCGGACGTGGAAGAGGCGTTGATGCTGTGGTTCAAGGCGGCAAGAACAAAGAATATCCCCCCTCTCTGGGCCGAATTTGTATATTTTGTAGTAAACAACGCAAACAAATCGTTGTAATTTTTTAAGGAAAATTTTAAATTAAAAATTTTCCTTATGTTACTTTACGTGTTTTTTTTTTTGTAAGTCTGTGAACGATTTTTTATGCGCCGTTGCGCGGAGCTCCGTGAGGTATAATTCAGCAAATTTCACACATTGATAGTACATGTCATTCTGCGGGTCTGATTCGAATTTGAAGGTTAAAGGTCAAAAGTCAAGGTCACAGCGATTTTTCAAAATCTCAAATTGGACCGCTTCTAGCTCACTCATTAATTAAGCTGGGGTCTTGCAACATACATCAATCGATCCAGCGCGTTAATATGTACAATAATGCATGGCGCTGTTACTGCTCTCAGATGCACCGTTCTTGCGTAATCTGGCATAATAGTAATTACGACTTTTTTAAATGCAAATATCTTGGTTGTTAAGCGGGTTGTGGTATTGAAATTTGCAGAGTATATTGCTAGCATAGCCATCTTATGTAATTATAAGTTTAATTGAGGTTGCACCAAGGTCAAGGTCATTGTGGTAATTAAAGCATTTAATTGGATAAATTGATGATTATTTCGAATTTCGTAAATTTTGTAACTTTTTTGAGTTGCATACAACGTGTGTTGTCGAGTCTTAGAAGGAAATGTGATAATTCCGATTATTTGTGTGTTTTCGGTCGGAACACACATTAGGCAACACTTAGCCAATTTCATTGCTTCGGTATTCCGTTGAACAAAGTTTGGTACTGATTATGTTGAATTCGCTCATGTCTGTCAATTAGTAAGTTGCACTCATTAATGAAGCAAGTTATTTCGAATTAACACTGAAAGTTTGAAGGTCAAAGGTTAAAGGTCAAGGTCGCAGTGATTTTTCAAAGTTGAAAACTCGATCGCCACTAACTCATTGACTAATAATGCTATTGACTTGTAACTGGCATCAAATGATTCAGTGCAGCAATATGTAAAATAAAGCTTGGAAGTATGTGTGCTCTCAGATGCACCGTTCTTGCGTAATCTTGCATAATAGCAATTATGACCTTTTCAAATGCAAATATCTCGGTTGTTTAACGGGTTGTGACATTGAAATTTGCAGAGTATATTGCTAGTATAGCCATCTTTTGAAATTATAAGTTTAAATTGGGTTACACCAAGGTCATGGTCATTGTGGTAATTAAAGCGTTTAATTGCACAAATTGATGATTATTTCGAATTGCGTTAATTTTGTAACTTTTCTGAGTTGCATACAGCGTGTTCTGTCAAGTCTTAGAAGGAAATGTGATAATTCAGAATATTTGTGTGTTTTCAATAGGAAAACATATCAGGCAATACTTAGCCCATTTCATTGCTTCGGTATTCCATTGAACAAAGTTTGGTATTGAATATTTTGAATTCGCTCATGTCTGTCAATTAGTAAGTTGCACTTATAAATGGAGCAAGTTATTTCGGATTAGCACTGAAAGTTTGAAGGTCAAAGGTTAAAGGTCAAGGTCGCAGTGATTTTTCAAAGTTGAAAACTCGATCGCCAATAACGCATTGATTAGTAATGCTAGCGACTTGTAACTGGCATCAAATGATTTCTACTTCGTGCATCAATACGTAAAATAAAGCTCAGAAATATTTCTGCTCCTAGATGCACCGTTCTTGCGTAATCTTGCATAATAGCAATTATGACTTTTTCAAATGCAAATATCTCGGTTGTTAAGCGGGTTGTGGCATTGAAATTTGCAGAGTATATTGCTAGTATAACCTTCTTATGAAATTATAGGTTTAAATGAGGTTGCACCAAGGTCAAGGTCATTGTGGTAATTAAAGCATTTAATTGCATAAATTGATGATTATTTCGAATTTTGTTAATTTTGTAACTTTTCTGAGTTGCATACTACGTGTGCTGTCGAGTCTTAAAAGGAAATGTGATAATTCAGAATATTTGTGTGTTTTCGGTCGGAATACATAATAGGCAACACTTAGCCAATTTCATTGCTTCGGTATTCCGTTGAACAAGTTTGGTACTGATTATGTTGAATTTGCTCATGTCTGTCAATTAGTAAGTTGCACTTATAAATGGAGCAAGTTATTTCGGATTAGCACTGAAAGTTTGAAGGTCAAAGGTTAAAGGTCAAGGTCGCAGTGATTTTTCAAAGTTGAAAACTCGATCGCCAATAACGCATTGACTAGTAATGCTAGCGACTTGTAACTGGCATCAAATGATTCAGTGCATCAATATGTAAAATAAAGCATAGAAGTATTTCTGCTCCTAGATGCATCGTTCTTGCGTAATCTTGCGAAATAGCAATTATGACTTTTTCAAATGCCGATATCTCTATGGTTATGTAAGTTGTGGACTTGAAATTCGCACGGTATATGCCACGCATACACCTCTTACGAAATCCTGATAACAAATGTAGTTGCTTGAAGTTCAAGATCATTGTGGTCATTAAAGCATTTAATTGCAAAATTGACTATTATTTTGAATTTGTTTGATCATTAAACTATTATTGGTATCAAATTTGGCCACTTATGACATTCTTTAACTGCCTGGTGGTATACTGCAATGATAATTGGTTTAGCTTAGTGCAATATAATCAATCCAATGCACATACCAAGTATACTGGGCTGAGCCCAGCTGATCTCTGATAGAGCCATAAATATGTCAACTTCTGTCAACACGCAGATTGAGTCAGACCATCTGGCTGGCACATTCGATAGTTCTGCACAGCCTATATGCTGTAGTATTAACAATCCTTATAATTGTTGGATTGCATTAGTTTTCATCATACATTAAATGATAATGTAAAGTCATGACAAGTAGAAATGCATATTTAGCTCATTGGTTGCGAAATTCTGCTATAAATCATAAATTGAAGCATATACTATAGTTTAGCATCATGAACTAATATTGCTGCGATTACGTTCATGGTTTTTTGATCAATGTTAATCAATTGCTTAATTAAAAATTTTCCTTGGTCACATCTCTGATTGATTCTTGTTTTTTTTTTTTTCATGTGTTGGTAGCTAGCTTTAAAGTGTTCAAGGGTAGGTCATTATGTTATCATAACGTAATTTGAGATCAATACGCTATCATAACGTCATCTCATAGATCATAACGTTACCAACATGTTGAGAATTCGAAAACCCCGATTCGTCGAAAACCCTCTTCGTCGAAGTGTTTTCGCTGGTCCCTTCAAATTCGAGTTAGCGGGGTTTTACTGTATCTCATTAGCTTAGATGGTTTCGAGCTCAAGACGGATCACAAGCTGCTTGGTCCGCTCATGACAAGCTAGTATCTCAATGCACCAGCACATTGCCAGAGTTGCTATTGAAATTGCTTTGGTTCAACCCTGAAGTTGTACATGTGCCTAGGAAGAGTCTTCTCATAGCAGATGCGCTTTCACGAAGTCCGACTTCACACAGCGACAACGATCAAATAGGTTGTGGGGACGTCAGACAGCACAAAAAGGCACTGCAGGCATTTTGGCCTGTAAGTAAAACCTGACTAAACCAGCTTAAGGAAGGAACTATTTCGGATAGTCAACTGAGCCGGATCATTACTTATCTTAATTCAGGTTGGCCAAAGCAGCTAACAGTGGAGCTCAAGCATTTTGAAGCTGTGAAACATGAGTTATATGAACAAAACGGAATTGTCATCTTCCAAAACAGAATTGTGATTCTGCAGCAGCTGAAGAAAGTCCTGCATGAAACTCACCTTTGCTTCACTAAATGCCTTGACAATGCATGCAGCACTATATGATGGCTGAGGATCACGAGCAACATTAAGAACATGATTGCTGAGTGCAAACATTGTGCGGAGAACAGCTCAACACAGAGGAAAGAATCTCTGGTTCAATCCAAGTTTTCTGAGCTTTCATGGCAAAAAGTCGCTGCCGATTTTGGAGAACTATAAAAGGAAAATATTACCTCGTAATGGCTCCCTGCTATTCTTGGTGGTTAGAAATCAAGTAGCTACCGTCAACATCAACTCAAGTGGCGGATGTCGTTGTATGCAACTGCATTCTGCAAGTGCTAAAATCAGACAATGGACCTTAGTTTGTATCGGCTGAATTTAAGGACTTTGCTCGCCACTACAGCTTTATGCAACAAACCAGTAGTTCGAATCATTAGCAAGGAAATGGTGAAGCGGTATCAGCTGTGAAAATAGCTAAGAAAATAATAGTTTTGATGGACAGTCATTTGGCATTGCTGAACTATCGGCGCAGCAAACAGTCTGCAAAATGAGTAAGTCCTGCGGAAATACTAATGAGTCGCCAAATTCAAACAAGATTCTCAGTACTTACAGCCAAATTGGCTTCCCAGGTCTCGGATCACAGCGCTGTAAAAGTAGCTAATAGCAGAGCAAAGGATGTCTACAAATAGTGTTATGACGAGCGCTATGGAGTGAAGTAATTGACTCCACTCGACCCCGAACAACAGGACTGGCTCAAGCTCGACAAGGATAAAGGATGAACAGCTACAAGAATAGTGCAGAAAGCGCAACCAGATCTGCGTATATGCATTGTCTCTACAAACCATGGATCTGTTCGACGTAATCGAGCTGAGGCCAGTGGAAACACCTGCAACCCCGAGGCAAGTGGAAACGTCAGAATCCGCGACTGCATCCCCAGAGACTACGGTGATTGCTTCACCTTTTCATGACCAGCAGTCTTCAGACACTCCAGTGTGCAGGTCTGGACGATATTGGATAAAACCCGAAAGACTCATCGAGAGATGTTATTAATTTTATGTTTTGTTTGTTCATGATTCTTTATTCTTAAGGAAAGAGATGTTGCAGCACACTATGACTGGGAGTACGTTATGATTTTATGCTTGTTTTTAGACCCAATAAACGTCTGTCATAAAGTTACTCGCCAAGTCTTATTGATGGGATTACAAAAACATCACAGTCATTGTTTCATGGACA
>KB302742.1:167028-212273 GCA_000328365.1 Capitella teleta
AAAAAAAAGCTTCTTAAAAGAGACAAACATACAAAGCAACACAGATCAAACCATCCGCATTTAAACAGCTGTAAGTTTAACGTGAAGCGTATTGATTCGTTGATAGATTTGTTGGCTTTTCTTCATTTTATTTCTCATTTGATTTCTCTTGATCTTAACCCGAGGAGTGAGAGCAGTTGTTTTGAGCAGCACAGTTTGAAAATGAAGTCTGGGCTCCAAAGGTTTGTTTTTACTTTTATTGCTATTAAACCTACGGGCTATTAAAGTGGTTTGAATTCTGAGATTGAGACTTCTGATGATTAAATTTGAATTTAATTCCTTTTCAGTGCGAAGTGTCGATTGATTTTTGCAATCATGCTGTTTCTACTGTCCTTATTCATTTGGTTCATTGTCTTTTATTCTTCCGACAACTTGCTGAGCGCTTCGATTGGTTTTGTTCAAGAAGTTCATGAGATGAGGGCAGCAGACACACCTGTTGGCCACTCAGAGTACAAGGTCCCAAACATAGTGCACTACACTTGGTATGCTGAACCGACTGTTCCTATGACCTTTAAGCAGTACATCGGAGTTTTGAGTGCGCATAAAATACTTCAGCCAGATAAAATCATCATTCACATGAATATTTCCCGACCAGCCGGGAAATACTTTGAGCAGATTGTTTCGCTCGACTCGGTAGAAGCCGTCAATGATGGACGACCTGATACACTTCTGGGTGTTAAATTAATAAAGAATGACACACAATTTTTTTCGGATTATTCTGACACTGGAAGGATTAAGTATCTATTGGAGCAAGGTGGAATATATTTAGACTATGATGTATTCGTTATTCAACCTTTTGATAAATATCGTGAGAAATATGAGTTTACGCTCGGCCAGGAGCAGGATCGGAATACGTCCTACGATCTTCTGAACGCTGGCATTATCATAGCATCTAAGGATGCCACCTTCCTGAAGATGTGGGCGAATGCGTATATTGATGACTACCGTCCCGACCAGTGGATCTATAACTCTGGACAGAAACCGACGATGTTGTGGAAGCGCTTCCCTTCGCTGATTCACGTTGAGCCTACAAAATTCAATCGGCCGAATTGGAGAGAAAACGAAATCGTCAAAATCTGGGGAAATGAGACATTTGATTGGAAGGCAAACTTTGCTGTGCATACCTGGTACAGGTACCGCTCATCAAGGGTCCCGTGGTACAAAGACAACTACGGAGAATTGTCACCAGATGAAAATGACGTCAGAACCATGAACAATTCATATGCTGCCATGGCTAGATATATTCTTGATCTCTGATATGTTAAAAACAAAAACAAAACAAAAACAATTCTTTTAAACAGCGAAGTATCCATGGACGCACACAAAGCTCTGCCCATAAATTAATGAATTTTTAATTGGTTATTAAGTCTCGAGTTAAAGTTCCGGCCTTTGGATTGAAAGTCCCATGCTTCGAATTTTATGGAACTGTTCTGATGGCGACACCTCGACATTCAAAAAAATGTTCTCCTTAAATCTGGTTTTAATTCTGACCGATCACGTGACCCCTATAGACATTCTAGATACTCCTTCATATTTTTTTTTTTTTTATGAAATATATGCACAAGTGGTGTTCAAGTACATAATATTCATATATGAAAGAACGAGAGAAGAAAAAACGCAGAAACTTCCCAAAACGATTAAATATTTGATCACTAAAAGGCATATTATATCATCATGGCATATTATATTAAGAAGTTGACAATGTGTGCGTCTATAGGTAAATTTATAAGCCGTCGGAGACACTTCCTCCAACACAAGTGCATAGCTTCAACATTGATACTATTAAGCCGCCACAGTTGGCAGCCATACAATAGCATACAATACGTCTTAGACTTAAATAAGCGATATTTAAAATCCAAATCAAGACATGGAAATAAAACGCATATCGAGTTACACTGCATGACCATATCCCTGATGCTTCTCTTGACACGAAGACTAGCAGGGTATACACCAACAGGGTCACCGAGATGAACGGCATGGTGCACGGATATAACTTCTTCCATGCAAGAGATAGAAACAGGGATGTGGCCATGTCTGTCATGTGCGACCAGTTGACTCTTGGAGGCATTACACTTTATATCGAGCTATGCTATGGTCTCTGTCTTTGTATTTCTCGAAACCTGAGCCTCGCATGTATGTTAGTATATATGGCTCGATATATCACTTTATTCCCCGGTAAATGTCATCCCAATGATTTTCCTATGAATTCGATATGTATCAAATGTATCTTGATTGCAACAAAGTGATGTTCAAATAAAATATAATTAATCAAGTTAATATTGATTGGTTGTTTCTTGTCGGAATATAAATTGATATTGAAAGTTAATTTTGATCTATAGCAATCATTATGCGAAGAGAGCCCTATTTTGATTGATTCTCATTGTCTCAGTCTGCAATTGTAATGTAAGGATGCGTTCTTCCTAGGAAAATGCTATATTAGATTTAATGCCGTCGAGGTCAAATCAGTAAACATAAATCAAAAGCCGAATTATTGACAAATTTGACCGAGTGAGAACTTTAATATGCCATTTAATTCAGGCCTTGACAAGAGAGCAGCTCGATCGAGCTCGAACACTCCCTTCAAATTTTGGGATGTCAAGGTCTGTAATGGGGCCTTGACATATGAAAATCCCGTGGGAGTGAAACATCTGATCTACCAAAACTCCTGAAGTGTCAGAGAGATCAATTTTAAATACAATAGAGTGTTTACTAAGTTATTGAGCATGATTTATCAGTAGAATATTAAATTTAGTAAGAAAACAGTTCATATTTGCATGTACATTAAGGTAATGTCTGCGGTATGCATTTATCGCATCATGCCTTCCTATATGTTTTCCCTCAGATCACGCCCCAATTAGCTGCTGCATGGCTCTCAACAGACTTGATTGTAACAGAAACATACAGCCGTTAATGGACAGAGCAGAGGAACTCAGCAGACCATCAACACAGCAAGATCCGTCGAACAATGTATCCCTACACCAAAGAAGAATGATAAAGATGTCGCAAATCGACCCCTAAACAGAATGCGGTCTGAATATTCTCATATACAATCTGATCTGAGACCTGAGATCGCCGCTGACCCTCAGTTAGCAGCAGAGGCACTGAACACCACACCTCCTCCCGACCAACAAATACCGCGGTAGACCATCACGATAACTTGAACATGTCGCATTTTGATTCATGCATTACATGCCTCTCTTCTAAAAGGGGCCGACTCTTATCTTATGATTGTCTTAAAGAGTACAGTGCTATTATGGTGACATTTATTGAACACATGTAGTGGGGACTGGTTGTATCGCGGATAATGACAAACAACGCTAGTTTGTACAAGTTACTAGTACAAACTAGCGTTATACTGAGTGTAGTACTAGATGGTACTACACTCAGTATTGATGATGTACAAATTCACCATCAGAGCATGCATACTATCATAGCACACTACTGATTATTAATGCCCATATTAGCCATATTAATTAGTATGTATTTAAAATCGGGCTGAATGGCATTCGGGCGAAATGGCATTCGGGCGATATGACCTAGGGTGCGATGGCATTCGAGCGAAATGGCATTCGAGCGAGATGACCTAGAGCTAGATGGCATTCGGGCAAAATGACCTGTTCCCGATTATACCAACGCCTAAATTAAGGGGAATGGGTTCTATTCGTTATGGGTTAAGAGTCGATTGTTTAATGTTCAGGATGTTCAGATGCCATATTGCTGCAGCATCATATACCACAGATTCCACTGTAATTGCTCCAGTGTTAATGTAAGAAATCTCGTTTTGATAGCTCTTCCCTATTGGATCTTGAATCTTCGCCGAATTGAGATTGTTGATTATTCAATTATTAGATAATCCGTTTGCTTTAATGCTATACTCTGCGTTCAATTGTATTTTGCTTTAATACTGCTGAGTTACTGATATATGTTCTTCTCTTTCTAGATTACCAGGCTGTGGTGGATCGAACACAAACAAGACTGTCTGCAACAGCCTGCCGGAGCTGATGACCGTGTCGGCACAATCAGGGTTCAACTCTCGGGGGTTCAACAACAACATGCTACTGTAAGTATTTGGAATTATTTTTCAATAGGTTTGAAACTGCTATGTTTCCAATTCCTATGTATAAATATTTGTGTATGGATAATCCAAGCCGATTTATTAGTACTTCCTAGCTATGGTACTTATTATGATTCTGTTCTTCTTTCAGTCGCTATCTGCAAAAAAGTCAATTCATCCTCAACCAGTCTTGATGAAGTGGGACATTGCAGTCGGAGAAGCAGCGTTCTACGAAGTCAATAGACTCACGAGGTTCCACAAGCGAGGACCTTTTGACATGGCACATGTTCTTGTTTAATTAAACTCATACTTTTTCGTTCATTTTATTGCTATATATATATATATATATATATATATATATATATATATATAAATATACATATAAATATACATATATATATATATATATATATATATATATATATATATATATATATATATATATATATATATATATATATATAAATATATATATCATATGACCTTCTGGACAACAGACGCGCGAGCGTGGTTCGTGCAAGCTGACGCACAATTCGCCACCCGGGGCGTTACAGAGGACACAACCAAATATGCGGTAGCAGCCCTTGATCAAGACACAGCTGCGCGATGTACAGCCACCACCAGCGACAGGAAAGGACCCTAAATTAAGCAATTGGGGAAAGGGTCCCCCCCATCGATGCTTTAAGATGTTTTTTAGATGTTTTAAAAGGGCGCTATGATTTTTAGGGGTATAGAGACAAAAATGGGTTATGTATTTTTGGGGAAAGTTAGCGATTTGTGTATGCCGCCACCTATCGTTTATTGGCCTTGCGCATCTCCGTAATTGTCTACTTTGCCTGAGAAGAGAGGAAACATGCAATTATCAGTGAAGATGAATTTAGCCGTTATGAGACGTTATTCGATCTCGGACCGTACACCTCAAAGCACCACCGCACTTAGTGCTGAGTGTGCCCCTCCCCCCGTGTCATCATCGTCGCCGCTTCTATGTATCAAGGACTCTCTCTCTCTCTCGCAAGAAGATTTCCTCGTCGATACCGGCGCTCAAGTGTCGCTGGTGCCAGCATTAGTCTGATCGCGCGTGTCATGGAAGAAATGCAATAAAAGTCCCCAGTTGCAGGCTGCAAATAGATCAAGTATAAAATTTTACAGCACCGTGTCACGTGTTATGTGTTTTGGTGGTCGCCGATATCGCGGGGATTTTGTGATCGCAGATGTGAAAAGGCCTTTACTCGGCGCAAACGCCCCCTTGCCCATGCCTTCCGACATTACCGTCACATCATTGAAGGTCGTGAATGTGTATTATACACTGATCATTTTCCTCTCACATAGGCCTGGAACAAGACTCGGGGACTCCTGCTCAGCCCGACAGCAACGACATCTTGGTACCATCGCCGAGTTTTGTAGCGATGTTTGTCACTGCGAGGGCAAGTTCAAACAAGCGGTGGATGCACTGTCGACGCCATTCGACGGTCCATATCAACTCTGTGGTAAACTGGGTGCCCATGGAGGAGTTGACAAAGGCTCACGCTGAGTCACCAGATATTTATGCTACCCAAACGGCCGTTACTGGGATGAGTCTGAGAGATGTGCGTTTTGGTGATGGACCTACTCTTCGGTGCGATGTTTCCTATGGGCACCCCCGGCCTGTGGTTCTTCCATCTCACCGTCGAGTCATCTTCGATGCCGTCCACGAGCTCTCCCATCAGGGAATTCGTGCTACCCGCAAACTGATAGCAGAGAGATTTGTTTGGTATCGAATGTCTCTAGAGATTACAGTGGTGCCTGGACTGCATGGTATGCCAAACATCAAAGATCCAATCTAGCTCAGTGGGTTAAACCGCTGACTACATTCCAATGCCGAGGCCCCGGGTTCGAGACTCGATCCGGCCACGGGAATTACAATTGTAATTCGTTATAATTGTAATTCTTCGGTGACTCTGCAGTGCTGCGTAACAAGGCCGTGCGCTGTGTACTACTGTCTATGGTGGTATGCAGGATAAAGAACCCTTGGGATTTATCGATAAGAGTAGGGGGAAACCCCGGTCGCGGGCCTTCTGTTCTGGCGCCCGTATTATCCGATCGGATTGGGCGGAGCCGTAAAACCCCATCACGCACTCACTCTCAGCTCCACTGAAGTCAAGGGTCCAGCACATTTCCATCCCAGATGCGTCATTTCGTAAGGTTCACGTAGAACCTCAGTTCACTTCGGCCATGTGGGAGCACATGGCAGAAACCTTGGACATAGACATCTGACGCAAGACGGCGTACAATCCGGAAGCCAACGGGATGCTGGAGAGATGGCACAGATCACTAAAGGACTCTTTGCGGACACGCCTGAATTTCCCGACACGGATCAAGCAATTGCCATGGGTGATACTAGGGCTAAGAACAACGCCAAAAGACGTATTGCTTAAAATGTATTTTAATTAATGTTTGTGCATGCACGAAGCATTTATTGATGAATTATTGATTGATTGATGATTATACAGTATTCCATAGGCTGAGCTTAGTGATTCTTATGCACACAGATGGACATAATAAATGTTAGCAAGAGCATACACGTAGTAATGCATATATAATACCACCCTATGTCACACAACACTAGGCCACACTTAATACATGCATATAATTTGTATAAGTTTGCAATTACATGTGGATGAAATACCGGTACTAAGTACATGCATAATATCTTTCCATGAGACGTTATAATCATTAAATGACACCATTAAAGGATGAGCAATAGTTAAAAAATCATCAATTTATTTGTAAGTCATCAAAAATCCAGGATAACATGAATACACGGACCAGTTGATCAAACGTCATCAAATGGGAAGCACATTGAAAAATGGGGTAGCCAGCGGACTAGATAATTTCACAAAAGTAAATGTGCACTCAATAGAATTGTAGACTTGGAAACAGCATTTGGAACCCATGTTATTCCGCATTGTACGAATGGAAACGAGGCTAACATTATGCTATTTTATGCATGTATTGCATTTATAAATTTTATTACCCGATTTCAACAGAGAAATGATTGAAATTAGGAATAGTTTTAGTGAAATTAGGAATAGACTTAGTGACCCAAAAAAATATTGCTGCATAAAATTTATGCTGTAAAAGATTATCTTGGCTTTATAACTCTCGATGGATTTCCCTTTGGCATCATATTACATGCAGCTCACAATGAACACACTAGGATAAAATTGAATTATGCACCAATAATAGCATGGCAGGATAAAAGACCATGATTAACGAAACTGAGAGGAATTATCAAAATAACATGATACCTATCAGAGGAACACATTTTCTTTGATTAAAACATTTTGATAATCGTATATTGACCACACATCTTTTCTGATTTTGGAATCTGTCAATAAAATAATTAAAACGATTGTAGAAAATAATGGATATACATAAACTGGACAAATGAATAGTATTAGAAATGCATACAACAGTATTTTCGTGATATTATATTGATTCTAGGGTTAATTAATCCGCATTTGGAACCGCCTAGATACAAGCAAACAATGTGACATACAGTGTAGCTGTGAGTTAAAACTATAAAATAAACCAGCTTAGAAAACCTAGCTTTAGTGAGTGGCTACAGTTACCAACAATACTCACTTAAATAAAAACAATTTAAAGTTAAAGAAAACAAAATTTCAGACACAATTTATGAATATTCCACATTTTAAAATCGGCAAACGAATATCCCAGAGATGAGTATGCGAGACATTAAAAATTAAACTTTCAAGTGCATATGTTTTTAAAACAAAATCTTGAAAACATTGCATATTTTCACTTATGATTCTTCAACAGATTTTAAAATGATTGGTACAAAGTAAATAACAAAAACTTACTCATAATTAACCTGAGTGGTGATACATATTAATAAAAAGTATAAAAACATTGCAGCAGAATTGCAATTTTGTGTGCTTTCCATTTCAAAGGTCTGACTTCACATCAATCTCTTCGTCGTCTGAAAATAGATTAAAACTAATTACATCAGGCATTCTGCATGCATGCATAATTTCTTTTCTTTTTTTTATGCTCAGAAGTGTATTGTGTCCTGATTTACGCATTACTGAATAATCAAACTTTGGCCCACGTGGAGGATGGGTCACTAGGCTAACTTATAAATTAATGCAATTGACAAAATAATTGTTTCGGGAATTTTGACATCGAAGGGTTATTTATCACTTTTTGGCACTGGTTCAAAGAGAGCTACAGAGATCCAGCAGAACAGCCATGCATATACACGTAGTAGTTAATCCCGATATATGTCGTCGGCATTTTCAAAGTCAACAAATGTGACATAAAATTGATGTCAATCACCTGTTGTATTCACCAGAAAAATTCATGAAGACAAAATGATGAAATCGCAACCAACCAACCGAAGCAGAGTTCATTTCAATCAGATTAAAAAACTTCTGTTTTCATGCTCGTGTCCTCTTGGTGGGTTAATAACTCACCGTCAAAATTAGTAAGCGCTTGTCGAGGTGAATTAAAGAATATTTCAGCAACCAGGTCACTCTCTGACCTTTGCCCTGTTATCAGCAAAGCAATTCCATAAGTTTACAAGAAATTAAATTATTCAAAAACTTTCAAATCTTCGGAAGCATCAATTTTACCTGCTTTTTCTGTGGCATTCGTTTCAATGTCGTCTGTAGCATTTTTTTTGAAAATGTAATGCATGCATGAGCGTTATACAAAAAGCCCTTTTTAATTTACTCATATGATGCATAGACTACTGAGACTACTTTCTGGTGGCTAGCATCCGTTACACAAAACAGAAGCACTAAATTCTCACTCACCTTCGAATGCTTTATTCTCAGTGCCTATGGCTCCGGTATTCGCAAACTCAACCTCCTCTCTCCCTTCGAGAATAAACTCCAAGCACTTGTGGATGAAGATGTATTGTGACTAGAAAAATGGATGAAATAGCACAAAGTATATTCGAAGCAATGTTATTACCTCAGTCTGGACCATGCAACACCGATGTTTGCGCATCTGGTAAACTGTTCCATAGATGTCAATGTCATCATGCTCTTCGATGTGCTGCATCAAATGATCCAGAGCTATAAAGGTTCCAGAGCGACCCACACCAGCACTGCAAGTTAATATCAACAGAGTGGAAGGCGTAACGAGGGAGTGTTTGAAGGGCACCTGCAGTGCACGAGTATCGGTCCACCATCCAACTGGACCGTGGCACGAATGAGGCGCACGAAGGGAACGATGCTCCCCGTTTTATTCGGGGCTTTCATGTCGGGCCAAGAAAGGTAGTGGAAATGCTTCAGACGTCGTGATTGATCGCCCTATGCGAAGAATCATGAAAGATTGAAGATCTTGTGGCACAACACCCACTTTGGAAATGATGAATTCTGAGATGCTCCAATCTGTGGATTTCGTTTCATTCAGAATTTGCACCTGAAGATCACCGAAGTAGATAGCCTCGGAATCAACAGGCCAGTAATGGTCACACCGTTGCTGAAATAATGAAATCGACGATAAATTATGATGAAAATAGCCTATAAAGGAGGAGTTTTACTATTGCTGCCTCCACGCATTTGGTGAGCATTACGATACACTGACAATTGCACTCCCAAACCATGCGCCAGTGGTCATCTCGAGTGGATGGTAGAGGCCCTTGTGATGCGATATATTCTCGACGCGAATTGTAGCCCTAGATGAATGAATATGCGAGAAATTCGATCCAAATTAAAACTAATGTTGGTACTTAAAGAGGACCTTTGTTCATTTTGGAACCTTTTAGAACGATTCTATGGGCCTTTGTGAGTGACAAGAGACCAATTTTTGCATGAACAATTCGGTCATCTATGAATAATATTCCAGACAAATCAAAATACGAATTTCCTGCTCAGACAGAATAGCTTGAAACGAGAGTGCGAGTCTGTAGGTAAAATTAAATTAAAAATTATCCTCATGTTACTTTAAATGTTTTTTTAAAGGAAAAGTTTAAATAAAAAATGTTCCTTATGTTACTTTAGGTGGGTTTTTTTTTAGATTTTTTTTTTAATAGTCTATATCGCTTTGAAGATTTAAAGACATCGATATTTTAAACCTCCCAAATTCGATGCATCAAGGAATTATCCCACAGCAAGCGTAATGTCTGAAAATATGTCAGTCAAAAGGCGCATTTGTCTTTTAGGATGCATCCTCTATCTTATGTTACAGTTCAAAACAATCAGAGGACCTCTTTAATATAAACCACATGCAAACTCACAGGGATCCAGCTAGCATTGATATAATCTCCGCCGTCTTCGTCATCAATTGGGAGTAACTTCACCCTGCTGTGGTCATATGGTAGGATGTTGATGAAGCGGTTCTTGGAACGGTTGCAGGGCAGGTCGGACGCTTCCGTCGGCTGGTCTTTGCCCACTGAGCTCAAATCCTAAAATTCAAGGGTTGAATTAGGCATATGTTAAAAAAAAAAAAAATCATTCTGTATAGCGCAATATAACCGAAGTGCTCAAAGCGATGCCCATAAATTACGAATATTAATTTCATTGGTTATAAGGGCTCCGTTTCAAGTCCCAACCTAAGAGATTGTACTTTGGTATGTAGTACGCAGGGGAATCGAACCCCTTACCCTTGAATTGAATGTCCAACGCTCTACCACTGAGTCACATAGGTAAAATATTGTTAGTTTCGTTAATTACACTGACCTCATACTGCTCTGAGTATTTGAGATCACTGTCAGCTGCCAGGCTTGCAACATGCTGCACAAAGTCCACTTTCTTCACGGGTATACTACGCGATAAAACGGAATAAAAGATGTAAAACCATCAACGCAAATATTTGAAATACAAGCACAAAACAGTATGCCAAGCATTGCAAGCAACCTACTGTGATTTCTGAGTCTCCATTTGCCATTTTTCGTAGAGAGGACCAGAATATTGGTGTTGAGCAGGAGTTGTTTAGAATAGGAAAAAGCTACAAGCAGGAAGCAGCAGCATAGAGTGAAAGTTGGTTCGGCCGAAGGAAGCCCCCGTGGAAAGAAAAAAAAAAAAAAAAAAAAAAAGACTTCAAAGCAAGCATTTATCATTGACGCGTGGATTGGCGCAGAATGCAGGAGGTTCAATCAGACCGCTCACCTTGATGGAATGATTGCTATGTCATGGTTGTGGCCTGGTGGCTGCTCAGAAGGAGGCTTTTTATGACACAAGAGAAACATTGATCACATTTCGGAGTTATATTTTTGTGTGGGTTTTTATTTTATTTTTTTATTTTTTTTTTTTTAAGGAGTTGACATGCCTGCACTGATCTCCGTTATCACTATGTCACTGACTGGCTTAACTCCCATAAGCACGTGGCAGTTCACAAATTTATCTTTTAGGAAAAACAAGTGTATTCATGTTTGGATCAAATTATATATGGCTATGGTGGCTTTTATTGACAATGAAACACTGGCTTTCATTTCTTGTGAGATTCTCAGAATACTTTATTATACTGGTATTACAGGTGGATAGTTTTATAATCTGACGTACATGCCTGGTAACATACTTTTGGAACTCCATGTGATGCTTAAAAGGATAGAATTATAGATTCTAAGTATGATTACCTTATTAGTGTCTGAAGATCGCTTTCTCATGTAAATAATGACACCAATGGCAGTCACGATGGTCAACACCAGAACAACCACGACCACAATTATAATCAGCAACCAGTTTTTAGGTGCAGGGTCTGCATTTTAATCAAGTCAGGGAATTATTGTTAAAAAGGCTTTGTAGAACGTACCCGTGCGAATTGGTTCGGAAAAGGGACCACTTGAATATAGATCATTCTCAGTATAACCAACAAGTGCAACATAGTACGTAGACTCAGCATCCAGAGGTCCATTGCAGTAGTCACCATCATTTGTTGTGCAGCTTGAGTCGCCACCCACAGTGAACTCAACGGTGTCTCTTGGTTGAGCTACGCGGCGTTTCCTCGCCGGGCCGCTTGAGCACTGATCATTGCCATCAAATAAGTTGGCGCATTTATAGACAGCGAAATACGAAGCCATCGGAGACGGACCCTTGACGTCTGCCCATGTTCGTGGCTCACCATTAGCCATTGGACGTTCATTCCGATTGGTGGTTACAAAAACCGAAAACGCGACTACATCCCCATTAGTATTCAAAAACGGATTTGTCAGAATGATTCGGATTTTGTCGTGTGAAATCGCAGTTGTAATAGCTTGTGGTGATTGCGGGTTGGGTATTACAATGGGTGCTACAGAGGAAGAAGACAGGGTCAACCCGAAATGTTAGCGTCAACATACCTTTAATGGGCATGGTCACAAAAAGAGTTGCTTTCTCTCCTATAGCATTAGTCTCGGCAGTAATCTGTAGAATGATTCCGGCGATTAGAAGTTACCTATTTTGACAGTTACACGAAGACTTACCTCAAAAGTGTACTTGAAACCTGGTTTCAGCCCCTTAATCAGCTGCTCATGCATGTCAGATTCAAGATCAACTTCACTTCCAGTATGGGCTGGTTGATTTTCCTTCAACATATGCGCATAATAAACGTTGATACTACTGATCATCAACTAACTTTGACTCCGTTGAACTTAATGTGGTATTTTATTATTTTCCCATTCGGATTTAGAGGCTCCATCCACGTCAACTTAATTTCAAAAGGCTCCAAAGAATCCTCAGGATAGGAGAACTCCTGGACAGGGCCAGGTGCTAAACATATAAAAATCGTAAATAACGGATTTGAAAAATTCGGACAAAAACCCACGTCCTTCTTCAGTTATGCACGAAAAATCCACTTCACTGCTGCTCTTGTCAAAGCGCTCTGTATAGGCTTTAAAGTGATACACTGCATATGGTTTGAGATTGTAAAAATCCTGTTTGAACAATTCATTTGATATCTCAGGGGAAGTCGCTTCATTACAGGTTTCATTCAGACATTCCAGAATGTACTTGTCCACAAAACCTGATGGTTTTATCAGGATGACCGTCAATCTGTCCGTTCCTTGATTGCATTTGGGCTCGGAGGGTGGATTAGGTTCTGCATAGAAAAAAAGCCACTGTACAAATTGTGAAACAGGTTGAATTAAGTTCACTGACTTGTGGTAATTGATTTCTGGATCGTCGTACTCTCTTTATTTCCAGAAACTGTGCGTGCTAGGATCGTGTATCTCACTCCCGCTACCAGGCCTTTAAATTTGATGTTGCGGTCATTGTCCGAGCGCTGCTTTATCACTGTGTCTGATGAATTTTTGAGAGAAAAGAGATAGTGGTCGAATACTCCAACTCTGCTCTCGCTGTAAGTCACAGCGATTGTGTCCTCTGTAATTTTTGCAGTGTCTTCAGATAATATGGATCTGATGACTGGATCTGAAAGAAAAAAAAAAAGATAAAAAAGGTAAAATAAAAACTACGGGAATCGGAAAATTTGAGCGACGATTTTCATTTGTTCTATGCTGAAAAGTTACATAATCCTTCGTCTGATTGTCATTCAAGCCAAGAAGCCACAGGTTGTATAGCACCCCGGGTACAAGATTGTTAATTGTGGTCCATGTTTTGTAGATGGAAATTTGTTGATTTTCGGTTGAAGATTCTACCGGTCAGTACCATACTTGGTAATTTATCCGGGGTTCAGGAGGCACCACATTCCACATCAACGTCACCGAGTGAGCGGAATAATCCAGGATTGTGATCGCCCAGGATGGCGATCTTTGATCATGAGACCCATGCACACAGATGACCAACGAGGCGACCAACAACAATCGCGTGGCTTTGGACTCAAATCCAGAATGGTTTTCACGATTGTCTTGTACAGAGGCAAGAATTCTAGACCCAAACAAAAGAAAAAAAACTGCACAACAATGAGCTCCGGATATAGACAGACTTGTCCAGATGGTGTCAATAAGGCATGCAGGATGATTGCTCATCTCTCTGCTAGGAAGGCAGAGCTAAGGTGACCAATTGGTGCCAGGAGAGAGCTATCCGGGTTCTGGATACCCGGAACAGATTCCTCCTTTGCACAGTATATTCAACCGTCAAAATCAAAATTGTATATGCTGCATGTTTGGTAAGTGCGGACACGGTTAGGCGATGGCTTCCTGAAGCTGAGCTCAACGCTCGCCGCCCAATCTGAGTGCCAATCCTGACCCCTGTACTCCCGTCAGAGACGCCTTAGATGGGCCTATCTTGCAGCACGAAAACGATGCAGCAACGTCGTTTTCTCTTGACAAAAGTCTGCTCTGTTACTCGTTAATCGGCAATACAACCGATGGAGACGCAGGGTAACAGTCACATCCCGATACTCTTTCGAATGAAGCATGCAAGATGCCGTGAATCCATTACTGAGAGATACACGTGATACTGACAACTGTTGTTTTAGATAAGTCTCTGATGCTCCCATTGTAATGTTTCCGACCGTTGCATTTCTTTTGCTGTTCAGCATATAATTAATTAAGGCCTATACTGCTATACAAGTAAATTAAAAGGAATCCTTGGACTTACTGACTGTGACGTCCACTGTTGATGAGTCTCGACTCCGTTGATCGCCAGATTTCCCATAGACATAAACAGTGTAATTCTTGCCCGCAGTCAGATTAGGAATTTCATAATAGAGTTCGGTTCGTTCGTAAGTGGAGCCAACTTTTGTAATGTTATTTAGTCGTCTGTCGGCAATTTTAATGTCCCAGTTTGTGATGTAGGAGCGGGTTACATCATCCTCCCATTGGACCCGCACGGATGAAACCGTTGTTGCGGTGTGGTCCACAGTCAAGTCAGTTGGTGGTAAGGGGTCTGAAGATGTAATTGCAAATCAATAGCAAGCACCTTTTATGTCACAATCACCACTCACAAGTCGTTGCTAATTTTGATCGGTTAAAAGGGCTGTGTTGGTCTTTGCTGATTGCATCAACATAAAACTGGTATTGCTCCCCGGGAAATAAATTGTGCAAATTGACAAATTCTGAGTTGGTAACTTTCCATGGAACTAGGTTCAGTTTGACGTTTCTTCCGTGGTATTGGTAGCGGTAGGAGTTTTGCGTACTGTCCAACCCCGGTAACCAGGACAACGAGATTCCACTTGGGATGACTTCTGCTTTCAACTCGCGTACAGATTTTGGTTCTGGAAGGAGAGCAATTAGAAATCTGATTATCTCGATTTTTAGATTGAGTCTTACGGGTGGTTTGCGTAATTTCGCGTGGATCACTTTGTACGCTGTTCTTATTTGCACTGACTGAGATGGAATATGTCGACCCAGCAGATAGATCTTTGATCAAATAATTGTATTGCAGCTGGCCTTGAGTGAATGTCGTCTCTCCGGTCTTTTCAGAACCACTGCCAGTCACCTCATATGTGATCTATAATCGAAAAAATTTGCATGAAAATCTCACTTATGACAACAACAAAAAACTAACCTTAAAATTGTCTTGAGAGCTATTCCGATCCACTCCCCATGAAAGGTTGATGAAATGCGTTGAGACATGATTTGCAGATAAGGACAATACTCGTTTAGGCTCTGATTATAACCAAATAACGAAAAGTTGATTTTCAGAATGGTAATTCAAGATGAATTCACTCACTTGTTGTTTGTTTTCTTTCAACTTTCTCACTTTTGGTGTCAGCAAATATTACCTCAATAGCCAGGTTGTATTCCCGACCGGCGCTCAATCCTGTCCAAGTATATTCCTGGATATTTCTGTTTGGGATGAATGACGAAGCTCGGTTAACCATGGGAAAAGAAGAGAGAAACACTCACTCTGCTAAATCTTTTGACCCACTCTGGCCGCTGGGAGGTGGGTCGATGCTAATTGTGAAGCCGTTGACTGTTGTTTCTGCTTGTTTCTCCCACTTAACTGTTATAGAGTCGTCATTGTAAGATGTGACGAGCAAATCCGCCACAGGTGATGGTCCTACAATTTGAACACTCAATTAGTTCAGCACTATATACATTTGATATTGAAATTAAATAATTGTAAAAAGGTAATTGTAACGTGTCTGAGCTATTCCGAATTTGTTGATGTGCAGAAACAGTTACCGGTTGGTCAAACATGGTTGGATAGTTTATATGTTTAGCGAAACAGACTTGTGAATAGCTCCAATGAGAATCCGGCGCTTTTTTGGTCTTCAGAATTTGAATAAATCTTGATGTCATACGTGATGCTTGATGTCAAATCACGGATTCCATATGAAAGAACACCCTTTTGCAGCTGTGTACTTTTTGGGTAGTCACCACTTCCCTTTTCAACCGATGTAACCTCAAATTCACCATAAGTTGTTCCCTTTCAAATGTTTTTACTCCTTCACACTTTTCCTTTTAACACGAGCGTTTTAGAGCACTATTGTTGTGGATTTTACGCTAATTAGTTAATTGAAACATTAGATTGAATTTTAAGATAACTCTGTTCATGAGAGAAAGAGACACTAAGGTAGCAAAGAAAGAAGTCTTAAAGCGTTAGTTATACCAGCAGAAGTATTGATAGTTGAAATATTAGCAATAAATTACTACTCTTAATCCGAGTTACAGACGCATGAAGATATTGCGACCACCATATGCAAGATCAATGTAGCTTACTGGTAGAAGCGTTGAGGTAAGCAGGTTCGCCCAACATGCCTGGCTCTAGTTGGACGGAGACTTCAAAGGTGTATGTATGTCCAGCCAGCCTGCAGACCCTCTACCACGCAAGAGGTGACCCCTTGCTCCAGGACGAGATTGGTGGCGTTGTCAGCGTCCGTCTCAACGTACTCCACAACAAAGGTCAACGGTTCACTTTCGCCGTAGGACCAGACTAAAGTGACCATCGACGTTGTTACTTTTGTCACCCCCAAACCTACAGGGGCTTCAAAAAAAAAAATAAGTATAGGCAATTAAGCACTTTGTTAATGGCAGCAGAATTATTTATGTGCACGCAAAAGGTAAGTGAGAAATTAGGAAAACGGCATAAATGTACGAAAAGTACGATTAATGTGTTTTAATAAAAGCTGTGATTGCTTATTAGTTAAATCAGCATGGGTGCGCTAGCTACCTGGGCTGGACGTCGGAGTTGTTGGGGGTGTATTTGCGCCCAATGCTGTGGTTGGTACAGCTGCTGTTGATTCCGATCCCGAGACGCAAATGAGAACAAGGGCGGCCAGAACCTGCATTAGAACAACAAAAATAATATGTCTATTCCTGTATTACTTACATGAGACTTATCGTCAAGTTCTGTCTAAATTTTAGTCTAAATTTTAGTCCGAAAACTATAGCTCAATTAAATAGGATTAGAGAGAACCCCCGTCATAATTAGCTATTTTGTTTATCGTCATATCTTTTTGGGAAAATTCCTCTGTGCGTGCGAAGAAGTCAATGCTGAACTAATTATACATTGGGCGCACGCGTCTCGACGCTGCATCATAAAAGAAGCAGGAAGCGAACCGTCACAAAACGTAGATATTTGGAAATGCTTCAGTAATTCATGTATACATTGCTGCAAGTTCGTGATGAGGCTCGGGGTTTTATTTACATCGTGCACGTTTCGATAGCGGCACTCCCTTGGTGTACAAACTGTATTAACCGCAGTTAAACATTGAATAAGTTTTTCTTCGTTTTAAAATCTAAGAAGTTGAATGAATTAAAAATCTATAGCGGAAGTTTAGTAATAATGTACATCGGTGTAAACACAAATAATCAGTAATATAACACAATCAGCAAAAGACGATGGGAGCAAAATGCTTATCTATCACCAAAGTGACTAAACATGAAAAACAGTGCAAATAATCAACTCGTGTACAGAGAGAAAAAAATAGTGTAATTACAATTATTATAATTTCTATTTTTATTTTTACTTTTTTTTTAAAGTTAATCATCATTACAATTGCATAATTATGAGTAGCTACTTAGTAATATACATTTGGTATTAGTTTTAAAGATCTTTAAATGGGTGCAAGACATTAATGAAAGCGGATTGATAAAGTCATTGTATATAGTTTTGGTAGAGAGTAAAATAAAGTCTTCTGTCTGAGAGTCGTTCTACATCGGGGTAGCATCAATTGATGCGTACTCATGCTGTCGGTCCGTTGGGGTCAAAGTCGGGAGGAAATGGTCGGCAAAGCACGACGGAAAGGCATGAGATTTTATTGTATACAAGAATATAGATGTAAATATAGATGACTGAACTCCAGTAGCTAATTTATGGATACATGGTCCAAAATTAAATTAAGTAAATTGAAGGAAAAATCGTCAACCTCAACCCCCTCGTGAATCATGGTCCAAGGCATTTCATGTTCGGTATGGCTTTAAAAATAGCTGGAAATTGCATTCATGGAAGGAAACGCGTTCAAGTCGAAGTTCTAATGACTAGACCCCGAAGCCAGTCAGCCAATTAATTTGTGACTAGCTGAGGTATTTTTTCTTGTGGCTGACTAACTGTTTTTGTTTTTTGTTTTTCGACTGGCTTGGATCGACTGCATTAATACATGTACAGGCAATATATAAATTACTACATATGTCCAGCTGTAGGCATAAGAATCACTAAGCTCAGCCAATGGAATACATAGCGGGGTTTCACTGTACTGCATAATTAATCAATTAAGCAGTATTATTTCACTCTTGACGCCCTTATAAATGGCTCGTGTCTGCTACAAAATAAATACTTGCGTTTCGGGAACATTCAATTGTTTAAAATAATCCGGGGTTTTCCAGTTTCCCGGCTGGCTTTGAGGTCTACTAATGACCATACAAGATATAGTCCACTGTGGCCTTCCCGTCTGTGTTGACCAAATCGCACCATTGGACCGATGGCGAATTGAAGAAGTGTTCGGTTGCTGTTGGGGATGCAAGATCAGAAGTAATTGCGGACTTGGCACGCACGCAATGCTAATCGAACCTGAGTGTTTTTTGGTCCCCTGCCTCTTCCAAAATAATTATATACATGTATTGGGTGTATGCGCTACTTTTTTTCCTGATAGTTTGATACTTGACATTCTGAAGAATTAACATCCAGCTGTAAACATATTTTGTTTCATTAACAAATAAAATATTTACGACAGATGGCTTATCGTTCATCATATTATTTTAAGCGTATAGTTTCGTGATTTCGGGTTGTTTAAGATGGATTGCCAGGGTGCTCAAGGTGCAGCATAAGTCTGTAAGGAGGGTGGTAGTAGGGATGGAATTATCACCCGTTATTTGGAACTAACTTGAGTTAACTTCACAAACATAAATGTCATTTATTTTTTTGAGGTTAACTTATTATTTTTATTGCAATTATGCATAAAACGTTTACATTTACATAATTAATAATACTTTTACATATACATGTAATAAAAAAGATACTTCATAGAATACATGGTGTGATTAGAATAAGAAATATTTCTACTTTATAACGGTTAAGCATTAATTGACATGGGTAAGTTTTGTAACTTTTGTTCTACAATTTAATCTTTGATTCTACAATAAAATGAGTAAATAGTGCTAACTTGGTCTTGCCAATTTATTGTTTTGTAAAATAATTGTCTGATTTTGTAAGGGCATAGAGACAAAAATGGTGTATGTTTTTTTGAGAGAAAGTTAGCGATTTGTGTATGCCGCCACCTATCGTTTATTGGCCTTGCGCATCTCCGTAATTGTCTGCTTTGCCTGAGAAGAGAGGAAACATGCAATTATCAGTGAAGATGAACTTACCTGTTATGAGACCTGATTCGATCTCGGACCGTACACCTCAAAGCACCACCGGTCTATCCGATTTCGCCAGAGCGGAATTCGATGAAGATATTGAGTTGCTTGTGGATTATAACCATGTTCAAGCGTAGCTCATAATATTAAAATGTGCGTGCCCTCTTGACCTCATAAATATATGAATTCTTTAAACACGTGGCTTTGTTTTATTTGATTTCGCTTGATGTGTATCCTTACGCGTTGGCAATCATGATTTTGCAGCAATGGTTATTGCGGTGGTTATACAAATGGTTATTTAAGTTACTATTGGAATTGTTGATTTCATTCATGCCGTGAACTAGCATGGGAATAATGACCGCTGATCGCCGTTTCCAAAGACACCTCGCGCTGCGCGTCTCGAACCTTAACCCTGGATCATCGATAGGTGTATTTGGTAAGAATAATAATTATGTGGTTTGTTTGTATATGTTGAGAGACTATTTCGTGTGTGCGCAGTATGTTGTAAGGTTTGTTTATGTGTAGTAATACAACAATAGTGGATTATCGTTGATTCAATGTTGGTTCAATGTGAAACTAATAATCTAGTTGGATAACGACTTTTCCTTGTGCTATCCGCGTGCAAAGTAAGGTTTATAACATGTATATATAGTTATGAGTTACTTCTCTTGTCTTTCATCCTTCCATATAAGCTAGCCAATCGCCCAATGTGAGTTTTGGGGGTCCGAGGTTATTTGACAAGTGAACCAAAGTGTGCAATAAGTATACCATCTATCATATACACGACGTTTCGGTTCACCATCTACTAACCGTGCATGTGAAATGAGTTGATCGCTGCATCATGAGGGCGATATCAGGTGGAGGTCACGGGGATTGACCCTCAGTAGTTGTTGACCAGGGGACAGCCCTGTGAATGACGCATAATTTAATAGCTCCCTACCCGCAAGACATACATAGATGGCACACCTGACATTTCCATTCATTCATTCAGCTTTAACTAAGTTTTGCCTGTCTTAAGTTCTTAACAAAAACGCAAGAATTGTGAGGCTCACCTTATAATTGTTACTGGTCGGGTGGCACAGGGCTGGACGTACCTCGTACGGCTGATCAGTGAATCCAAATGAAGTGCAGGAAGTTTAGTGCCGCTTCATGCTGACTTCCTGGTGCTCTGCGAGAGGGACACCATCGACGTCATTTCATAGCGTGAACTCACCTGAGAATTCACCCAAGCGTTCGTGCTCATGAATATTCATAAATTCATTCAACCGAGTCAATGTGCTTTGTAACATGTCGCGAGGCTTCAGTTTATAAATATAGCAACAGGAATCGATACATGTAACAGATCTGATTTTGTGAAGTTTTTCGTTTGGTTAAAGAGGGGATTGCAATTTAACCTTTAATTGATGACAATTGTCATGCGATTAGGGAAATTATAATATTCGAGATCGAAATTCATAATTTTTATAGATGCATAAAAACGCCCATGATTGCATTACTGTATTGTTGATTGACTGAGTCATGCATTTGTCATGCCAAATTTCCGCCTCAAACTGATCGAATTGAAGAAAAGTACAAAATAAATTGTATAGGCCTACTTGCACGTGCAGCCGCAAAAAAAGAATCCGATATCGCTTATAACCAACATTATTTTATATGTACATACAGTAAAACTTCGATGTGTCGAAGTTCGTGGGGTTAGCTCAAATGCTTCGACTTAGGGATACCAAATATTATGAAGCTTCGACTTAGGGATACCAAAGATTGTGTAGCTTTATGCGGATTGATGTGATGTGTTATGCAGCATTTATATAATGTATACATTCAATGTCATTTCATGGTTTATGAATATTATAATTTTTTAAACATATTATAATAATTATGATAATAGTAATTAATTTATTCAAACACGTACAGTTTGGCAAACAGTGGCAGTTGGTGGTGACAGAAACAAAGTTGTTTATGCGTCACCTGCAAATAAATGAAAACGTGAGGAAAAAAAAACAGAAAAAAACACACATAAAAAAAAAACCACAAGAAACACACATACACACATACAAAATACAAGAACAATTGGTATAATATAAATAGGTTTTAAACATACTTTGAGATAAATAAAGATTTTAGGGTTTTTTTGAAAGAGAATATCGAGGAGTTGCTCAAAATAGGAGCGATTATATTATTAATATTATGCGGTATTTGGTATTGTAAGCATTTTTGTCTGAGGGTTGTTCGGCAGAGGGGTTGGATAATGTTTGAATGACACCTGGTGTTATGACTATGGTTTGGATGAGTTAGATTAAATAATATTATTTGTAACCTGTCAACATAATTCGATTCAGGGCGGAACTCCTGGGGTTTCATTCGGCACGGATTGTAACTTGCATGAACAGTGCTTTCTGCTGGAGGCCCATAAACCCTGTATGACCGAAAAATGTTAAGTGAGGTTTTCAAGTTGCTGGGTAGAACAGTTGTTTTGCGTGCTTTAACATGGCTTGATGCAATGCAATTTATTGACAAAGCAAAACGAAATGACGATACAAAAGGTAAAGAGCAGGTAACAGCATTATGTAGACACAATTACTTTACAATATTAGTAAATTACAAAAATTACACTTGTATATGTACAGAAAATACCTCATTCATTAGGGGGTAAATTGACAGAACCAAGAAAGTAAGTGTGGCTCACCCCGGAGTCAATCATCAGTAGGTACAGGACTGCAAGTGTAAGAACATGTAATTATAAAAGGCCAACTGCATCTTGCAGGGCGTCGTAGACCCTGACGAACATGGCACAGAGAAAGCGAGCAACAGGCCGGTCTCTATCCTCAAATTATACATCTTAAGTATGTGAACATTGATTACTCACGGAATGGTCAAGGAAAAAAAAAAGATTATGAAAACACAATTATTAAGAATAAAACATTTCAAGGTAGAGTCATACTGATCATGTATATCATTATTCTGCTCTCTTCGTAATCACTCACCATTTGCATTTAAATGTTCCTCCCTCATTCAAAATCGACTTATTTGATTTCTTGGCATACATGGGCGCAGAATAACATAGTCAATCTATATCAGGTAGTTTTTTGTGTGTGGGTGTATGTGAAATAATTAATACATTGTAGCAATTTTTTAAGTTTTGTTTTTGACATGGAGTAGATAGACTACTTTAGGCCCACTATGTGTATTATATTCATAATGTAAATGTGGCTCAATTATTTATCGCAATATATATATATCTTGATGTAACGCCGATTGTGTTTTGTGCTGGGATTTGACGTAGGGTTGTGCCTGAGTGCGGTTGAGTTATAAGGATTGAGATATACACTATAATTTATGAATTGTTCTCATAAACTTATTGTTTGTAATACAAGGCAATTCTATAATCTTTCTGGTTTTTCTAGTTACACGATGGGGCCTCGTGGTTTACTTTAATCATTAATTTCTTCGTTTTTGAAATCAAACATCATATTTATAGGGATTACACCACAGCTAATACATGTTGACCCAAAACGAGCGTTTGTGATTTTTTGGCATCGTGAGATAGAAAGAAGTGGCAAATTCAACAAAAAAATGCAAACGACAATATTGTGGTGGCAAATGGGCACCCGATTCGCATATCTGCACCGTATGCACGTAAAAGATCGCTTCAGCTTTTCACATTGCAACATGCATGGTATTTAATCATCAAACGAATTCCATTGCCATGAAATACTGTGTTTCGGTTTTCTTTTGTCTGATGGTATAACATTCAATTATATCCATAGAGTTGAAACTAAGTCGCAAGTTATACGACTGGGTTCCGTCCAGCATGCGTTCTGCAAAGACTGAGAAATTAAAAAAATACGCAAATAAAGAACAATACGTTATCGAAGCAGAACAAACTCATTTGACTTGAGCCTTCTCCACATCCTTATCTCCAGTGAATGTAGCGAATTATTGCAGCGATGGACCCTAGAACAACCAACGTACAGAATGAGCCGAGTCTGCAATCCCTCAGATAATTACAGGCGATGTGCATTAACCGCAATCGTTGACTTACCTTAATTATAGGTTTCCTAATCGGCGATGATCGTTGAGTGTTTGACATCAGTACTTTTATGCAGAGTAAACCAAAAGTAGTCTATACGGATCGATTATTCCAAAAATTAACAATCTTGTATAGTTAATTATTGGAATAAATAATATAAATAATATATTTATATAAAATAAAATTAACTATCTTGTATAGATAAATATTGGAATAATGAGAAATTATTATAAAGAGATATTATATTTATATGCGAGTGATGTGCGATCGCAAATATTTCAGGTCAACGCGATGAGATGGGCTAGCGTTAAACAACGCATCCGTTGCATGCTATCCGATGTGTTTCAATTTCAGAACATTTAAAGAAGACCTCTGTTCATTTCGGAACCTTTTTAGATCGAATCAGAGGTTCTCTTTAACATTAGTGCAACAATCGCAACAACTTTCGTTCATCATATGTTAATATTTTAAGAAAAAGAGAATTGGGCGCATAGCTATTTTTATGCATTTATTTTTGCCTATATCCATGATCTGGGGCTCTGTTTGCCGTGTTATTTTGATTGAGATAAATCGGCATCAATGTCAACGTATTAGCAATTGACATAAAATGATAGGAATAGCAGACTCACCATACCAAGAAATAATTTCCCATATCTTCGCCGAACCTCAAAACTAGCTGCGAAGTATCAGAGCCTCAAAATTGATTATTTATTAATTAGCAATTAATTAATTAATTAATTAATTCTAAGCATCCCAAATAATACTTCTATTGCCAACGTTCACTTACCTTAAATATGCAGTTTCCGGATTGGCGATGCTCGTTGAATGCTTGACTTCATGCTTCGCTTCCAAAATAATTCTAGTTTATGTAAATTATGTAATAGCTTTCAGTGAAAGAACAGAAACAAACGGGGTGGTTTATGGTAGCACTTTCAGCAGATGCAATATTTATGTCAATTATGGAGTTAAATTGCATCGCTGGTTCGTGATTATCCAGGATTAGCATGAGATTACCGTTCGAACTTTCATTCTCTGTTGTTCTTCGGATTTGCCCAACCAGCTTGGATAACGTGACCATAGAGGATACATAACTATTCTTCCTCGATGATGTGGCTGTCTGGGCGAACAAGGTGTTTACATGTTTAATTTAGGGATATAAATACTGAATATAAACATAAAAATGGCAACCGAGCATCTTGAATGTTGCCACTGACAAATAAGTTAAATCCTCGTCTGATTTTTCCCAATTATATTTTTGGTTGTTGCCAGTCACGACAGTATAATTAACAACTGATTAAATTCTAATGCATTATCTGATTTCAGAGCATGCTCAAAGGCAATCATCATTTTTATAAATTATAGCAATTATTTATTGTTTAATATCTTGGGATATCTTTTTGGCCCCTGAAGGTCTGTAATGACGAGCTTTGACTGCAAACTCAAAATCAAAAGGAAACAAACTCACCATTACATGGCTGTTGCAGGAGCATGTCATCCGTGATCTGATGCCAATCCGTTGAGTTCCATTTCGACGGCGATTTGCAGGGTTGGATGTCCATAAAAATGAACAGTGAGCTCGCAGTTTGTTTCATCCAGGCATTTTTCCAACAGCATTCCAATTCAATGGTTTCAATCTTCAATACGGCCAATGAAGGAAGCAATTTGCTGAAATCTGGCAGATGTACAATTGGGTTCACTCGCAGATCTAGCTCTGATATCCTACTCAGGTAGGCGACGTCTTCTCTTGATAACTTCACTATTGCATTGACGCGCATAATGATTTTTTCCAGAGTACCCTTCACTTCATTGAATTCAGGAAACACTATCAGCTGATTGTGACTTAGATTAATAGTTCTTAAAATAGTTCCTTTGAAGCAACCACTTTCAATTGCTGTGATTCTGTTTGCTTCCAAGTTGATATGGTGAAGGTAAGGAAACTGGTCGTTGAAGTCTAATTTTCGGATGGCCGAGATGGCATTGCGGTAGAGAATCAGTGACGTCACATTCGTGGAAATGCCCAACGGAATCGATGTTAAGTGATTGTTGTAATAATATTCCTCAAGTTCAGATGTATTTCCAGGTATGTTCAGCAAACAGGCGAGCAGCCAAAGCAAGCGACGAACCTCCATTTTCTGAATAAAAAGCATCAGCAACACTTTAAGTACGCCACAGGCGTTGCTAAGATACATACCACCAACTGGTGTTCCATAATAACACAGGTTTTAGTGCATACAATACCACTGTAGAATTGCTCCTGCATGTCTAACATCATAATATGACAGCTACTGTGAAAGACAATCGGACTACACTATATTGCTAAGAAACAAGCACAATAGAAAATCTGTCCTTACACATCTAACAATGCATCACTAGAATCAATACTGTGTCATTCAAAGTTTAAACTAGCGGAGTTAACTGTGTCTTCTCTACCTGACACTGATGGCACAATGAAAACCACCTAATGTGAGGCTCGATGAAACGTGTGAAGACCAAAGGATTATGTTCAACTTTCCTTGCTGCCCTTTATGGCATATGACATATGACATGCAACGCAGTTTGTTCTATTCGCTCGGCTCTACGCACATGTGCCAATCATGACGACATCGATATGTAATGACCCGCATTATGCAAATCTGGGAAGCATTGAGAGATTGCAACTATGGCTCTAACGTACCCCATGACAGTCAAGACGTTAGATCGTAGAAGGTTGTGTGTAACATTCACTTAAAGATAATGCATATTATTTTGTATGATATACTGTGGCGTGTATTGTAGAAAAGATTCTATCCAAAGGTTCAGAATTTCCATAAAGCTGATAAGATATTCAGATTGTTTAATTAATCTAGTGGAGCACGTGTGTAAACAGCTGACAATGCCTGCGGTCGAAACATGCGCTTGGAGTCAGTGCCAGCCCGCCCGTCACGGCTGGCTGTTGAAATCCCTGTGGATTTTTTTTTATTTTTTTTTTTTTACTTTATTTTTAATTCATTCGACCGCTGTTCTCTCTGCAAGTCGGACCTATCAATACTTAACTCAGATCTCTCAATTTTTCAATTGCAAGTTTATTTCTGGATCATGGATTCTAGCAGGAAGCAAGTAAGTAATTTGAAATACATTGTGACAAACCGTTTACACGTGCGAGTAGTGGACACTACAGAGAATAAGTATTATGGTCTCTGACTCAGTAATTAATCGTCATGCAAACTGCTCGCCATTGATTCATCAGTTATTTATCAGGGGCTTAATTATACTGTCAAAGCTAATGTAATTAGAGATTGCGATGCAAATGACTATTTATTAAAACAATGCTTATTATTATATTATATAAAAGTATATGCCCCTCTCGAATAGAATATGTTTAGTGAATTTATTTATCTTCTTGTCTCTTTCATTGTTCGATTCCACCAATGTTACAGATGGCCTGGTTATGTCACTAGTACATCTGATATAGTACACTAGCTGCTGTAAGTGCTGTAGTCATATTCCATTAATAATTGGCAAAGTAAATCATAACGTTCATCATTTTGTTCTTTCAGGAAATGTTCTGCTGCTGTGAGTTCGAAGAAAAGAGCTTGGGTTTTTTTGTGTAAATGTTACTGATGGTTCAGGATAGTTTCGGAACTCTGAAATTTGACGCGAACAAGCATAAATAGAAATATGGCTGTGATTCCTGCTGCTTGGATGTTTAGGAGTGATGACTCCCGGTTGTGTCGATGGACCATGCAGTCGCCAAGACAACGCAAAAAGGGTTGCTACGCCAAACTCATCCTGTTAATTTTCGCAACATAGAACTATTCAAGATATAATTGATTGTCGTTCTATCGTCATGTACAGTCAGTTTTGAAGAGGCTGATCGTTCACTGGATACTTTGACAACAGAGGCTGACACCTCATCCTTCGCAGTGGATTCCGAAGATCCAAGTAAACCATTAAGAAAAGGAAGACGCAAGGTAGTTCAACGATTCTCATTTGCTGGTAGAGATCGACGACGACAGAGTTTGTATTGAAGCGCCGAACAAGAAATGACATTCCTTAATTAATGCTCGTTCAGGGGCTACTCTGATACTGCTCTCTTTGCAATCACTCATCACTTGCATTTAAATGTTCCTCCCTCATTCAAAATTTACTTTTTACTTGACTTCTTGGCATAAATGGGCGCAGAATAACATAGTCAATCCATATCATGTAATTTGTTGGGGTTTTTTTTAATGATTGATACATTTTAGCAATTTTTTTAGTTCTGTTTTTAACATGGAGTAGATAGACTACCTTTGGCCCATTCTGTATAACTTATCATTGAAAGACAAACACGTGCAGATTTGATAATTTATATCTCGATCAAATCTTTGGATAACCGCTGCTTCATCTAAAATTAAGAATACGAACGTTATGTTTACAGCTGCGGTACACACAAGTCACTTCGTAATTAAATGGATTAACTATGTTAATATCCGCTAATCACCCAGCTCTCATAATATTATTAACTCACCCACTGTCGTATTCAGCTTTATTCTGAAATCAGAAAATTTGGAGCGACTCATAAAATAATGAATCGATGGAGTTGTACGTTGTTGTTTGTGGCGGATCTCCACTTTAATGACATGGAGAGCATAATCGTACAATAACTATCAACACGTACCCGCAAAATAAGTATTTTAACAACACGGAAAACTTAACTACACGGATTTAAAAACTTGTCAAAAAGACACGGACAGATCTGGTGAATGAAGCGAGGCCCAAGGCCCTCTTTAATTAATATTATTCATATTGATCAAAGTATATTCACGTGGACATCATAATAACCCACGCATTTGATAATGAAATTATCAATCGTCGGTTTTTCCTTTTTAATTAAACCGACAAAGTGAATTGGGCCACCACAGTGATGGATTCACTTGGATGTCCGCTCTGATGCAAGTCCAATAAATCGTGAATGTGTCCATGAATACTCTATGGAGTATCTTTGATGTGTGCCAAAGATACTCACATAATTATACGTATACAATTATGCGGGCCTATAATAATAATAAGAAATTAATTATTTAATGTTTTGACTCCTGAATTATCGGTCTCTCCATTTTGATTGTCTTATTCGAAACAGGAAAGAAAGAACAGAACGATTATACAAATATACTTATATAATTATATCAACATTTAATTAGTTTTAACTCTGAAAAAAACTGAAAAGAAATATTTATTAATAGTCGAAATAATTTGAAGGTGTAATTGTTGTTGTGCTCAAGGTTATTGTCGTCACCTTATGGGTATGAACTATCACGAGTCAACGATGCTCTCTGAGGTACATGTAAATCAAGAGCTGTGAACACCGACTGCTGTCAGAATAGAATTGCACTGGAGAATTTCGAACACTCAAACATTACAGTATAAGCAGCACCATAATATAATATTATACATGTTATATTGAGCTGTAAATATTTACTCAAACTATTAATTAATAACGTTCGAATATAATTATAATCCGTTTCACACCTTACGGTGGTACGCATATTGAAATCAAAGGCAGTTCGACCCCACATGCTCGAAGTGACCGCAATCATTGACGCCCCATCCTCTGTTGAGACAAAACATGGCGAACTGTTGTCCATCGCAGTTCACTTCATCCATGTGGATTGGCCCAGATCCTCCTCCGAATGATGCAATTGCTTCAGCATTTTCATATCTTAAAAGACAATTATCACAATCGATTCATTGCATTCGAATAACACCACTCACGGTGTTCCCATAGATCGACAGAAGACAGCAGCGTCCGCATTTGAGAAGGCGTCGTCACAAACTGTTCGCCATTCACCATTGTGGTAGACCTCCAGCCGACCCCTGTTCTCTGAGCCACCCGCAAGACGCAAACCTGAATTATTAACTGAAGCAGATCGGCAGTTTACAAGTAAACATTCCGAAAAGAAGGTTCTGAATAGAAGGCTAACATCTATCGTGCACCATAATTTCAACTCATGTTGCCTCAGGGAAATATGCATCCATAGACGGTTCAACACGCATGCCCGGCGAAATTCACTCAGAGAAAAGATCAAACAACTCACTGTATGAAGCGATTATGAAGTATTGAAATAGTAGTTATTATTATTATTATTATTATTATTATTATTATTATTATTATTATTATTATTATTATTATTATTATTATTATTATTATTATTATTATTATTATTATTTGTGCGACTAAGTGTATGCTTCCAAAGAGTTTAGATTGTGTTGGTGTGACCGTCGAATAACAAAGTATCTCAAAGTCAGAGATATGGACATTGTGCATTTAATAATAGGCTTGACTCTAATTATAGCCTATTTACGTAATCTTTTATTTCACTTATGTTAGCAAATAACCGACCGTACCTGCCTGAGTGATGGTGCACTGATCCAGGAAAAAATTGTTGTCCTTGCGTTCCATTGCTGAGAAATGTTTAAAGTAATTCAAGTAAAGGACACAACAGAAAAGATTATTCCATAAGCTGTAATTTGTAAATAATTAAACAATTAAAGTGAAACTTCGTTTCAGCAGATGGTAAATCTGGTAAATGTTAATCAAACTGCTAATATATTATCTAAACATTCTTGAGGAAAGTTAAGCAACGTTCATTCATTTTGTGCATCGGTGCAAAGTCTGCCTTGTCATATACTATCATCTGCAAATTTTCCAAATAATTATGCAGCCATATGGCCATATGGGCCTATACATGTATTGTATGCCAAATGTCGTGTCTCTATGGCAATGAGAAGTGCCGTAGTTATTAGCAAATCCTACCGAACGCCCTCCGCATTTCAACACGTATCACACAACTTTAGCTTCACGTTGCCATTGTTCTCTTCTTCGCTTTTGATTTCATTTACTGAAAAATATACAAACCTGTCATTTGCGCCGTCAATGTATTCACTGCAGTATGAAGTCCTTGGGTTGACCCCTGAGTGAGGTGACCCACTGCCGTTTCCAAGGATTCAAATTTGTGTGTTGCTTCTGCAGTCAGTCTATTTAGTGTAGATTCGAAGGATCCTAGCCTCTGAGATGTTCCCTGAGTGAGGATACCGATCACCGATTGGAAAAATCCCGAGTATCTGGGCTGTTTCCTGAGTGAAGTTACCCATTGCCGTTTCAAATGATGCAAATCTCTGGGTTTTTCGCTGAGTTAGGTCACCCATTGCCGTCCATGGAATTCAGTCTTTGAGTTTATATCATCCTAATAATATTATTTCCACGTGTACGTTTTCACTGTGCATTTTGATTGTGAGTTAGATCGTGTGCTCTCTGTTGATTTCACGCAATTAGGTCCAAAATTTAAGTTTACATTATTCCTGTTTATACACTGCAATATTATTTATTTTGTGATTTTATTGTATAAATTGAACCGTTCTAACATTTACAGAATAAACGACTGCAGACACGACATCCTGTGATTTCCTCGAGAGAGGAGTAACACCAAATAAATTCCTATGATTTGTATCCGAAAGACCATTACCATTCTTAGGAATAATAATCATGGGGCAATAATATCAAACACGAGCTTGTCAGCGTGAGATTGACAAAGGGGTGAAGCGGCGCGGTTCAAATTGCAGAGTGCATGCGCACCGAGGATGACAGGATGAGCAAGAACAAAGATGACAACAGGGCACAATGACGCGAAAGAATAACTGATATCCGCGAACAGCAAAAGACAAAAGATTTGAATTTTGAATGAAGCGGAAGCAGAGATTCTGAAATACGAGATGAGAGAAGCGTTACGGAGAAGGAAGAGAGGGAAAGCCTCTTGTGAAGACACTGGGTCTCAATCAAGAAGGTGGAGCGGCTGGAACAAATGTGTCAACAAAATCATGAACCAAAAAATACATCCACAAAATACATTTAATAATGGCACTGCATGTGTCCGATGAAGTAAAACAAGGAACTCTCAATTTACAATGAAGCTCGGTGAGCAGGAAGTCAGAAGATTGAATTAGTAGAGGGGGTTTGTCCTCCGAAGATTCCTGACATTGCAGCGAGGGAATTTACCAAATTCAGAATTTTTTCCGTGTGAGGAAGCTTCATCTTAATGGTTAGACCTACGCCTCCGTTAAAAACTGCCATTTATATCAGAAATGTTTTAATATGGCGGATACTCAGAAACATACAAGTAATAGTCTTCATTGCCTTTCCCCAAATACTAGCTAGCTGCGATCTCTCAAGTAACAACATGGGAAAAACTTGGGGACTAAGAATGCCAACTCTGCCGATTTTGTAGAATCTGAGCAGAGGTGGCGCTGCACAGTGCTCGGATTGAGGCGAGAGCGCTACATCAGAGATCACAGTATTACTTGGTTTTATGCTCAGTGTACGCTAAATCACCAGATATCTATGCAGGAATTACCGAATTAGGGTTATACCACACATTGAGTGTACCAGCCAATCAGATTTGATTGTTTGAGTGTCTAAACCGTGCATAATGAACGCGTATAAATAAATAGCATAAATCACTCTCGCGTTCACCTCATGTTATAGGTCTCGAAATGCCATTTCACAACGTCTCCTCTGATCAGCTTGTGTGATGTCACAGTCATTACAAGCTAAGCAATTTTATTGTTAACGATGGGAACAGCGAGTGAGCAGATCTTTCAACAGTTCTCATAAAAAAAATTTCCCACTCATCTAGCTAAAAGCTGTTCTGTCCGAGTAAGAAAGACCTATTTTAATCGGTTTTGAATCTTATTCATAAACAAATCGTTTCCAACTCGGTATGTATGCATTCATAAAGCCAAAGTAATCGATTGATGAGGTTCCGAAATGAACAGAGGTCCAAGCTTTCGATGTTCTCTTATCCTATGCTCATAATAAGAGACCTGAAACTGAATATGTACAATTGAATAATGGAATTATTGCCATGGAATATAAAAGGGCATCAACGATCAATAAACGTATCATTTATTTCTCAAATAATTCATTCTGTTATTGCACAATATTCACACATTAATACTTACACGAGTCCAGCCATTTAACATTAGGATATAATTGTCACACTGGTTTCATTACAAGCTAACATATGAGCAAAATTTGAAATTTACTTTAATCAATTGCAAGATATTGCACGTGCTTCGAGGGAAAAATATTTTACCTATTTGGAAGATATTACACGCGTTCAAAACGCTGCCATTAATCAGCTTAATTTGTTTCATTAGTTTTAATAGAATATGTTACATTATTTATATTTCGTGAGCTAATTTGCTATCATAATTTATGAGTCTAAATTGGAATGAGGTACATAATATATAAATGATGTCAAGCATCCAACAAACATTGCCAATCAGGAAACTGAAGATGAAGGTGAGTGGATGTTTGCGGTGGGAGCATCTTTTGTGATAATTATACTTACCTGCGAAATTGCAGGCTCTGATCTTTGCGCTGGTTTTTCTGGGGTTCATTGCTACAATTGTTGCTGCATTCACTGAAGAAAATAATGCCGAAGAAAAGTCTCAAGTCAGAAGAGTAGGTTCTGCTTCGATAGCATTATTATGCATTGCTTCAGCTGTCTTTCCAGCAAGGAGACTGCGACGAAAGCTTAATTCCGCTGGGATTGTGCGAGTGAGTATAATATCATACAACATACTTTGTTGAAGTGAGGATTTTGCAATAAAACATGTGTTTGTGATTGCAGCTTCAACCCATCGCACATGTGCTGTCAGACATAAGAAAACAGAACCACTGAATTTTAAAGCGATGGAAGTACTTTCATGAATAAATATCATGAATGTAGCACAGAGTATCATAGAGATTGAATGACATAATTAGTTGAATAAATAGTTGTGGTACACATTATGCAACAATTAAGTGTTGGTGGGGTAACTGACAACCATTAATCACGAGTGATTGAAAATTTTTTTACAAGAGTTTAAGTGCTTAAATAACATTTTATGCATTAAGAGCATGCATGAATTGCAACAATTATATTTCGCCAGTCACAACAATATAATTATTAACATCATTATTTTTATTAATTATATCAATTATTTTATCTTAATACTTAGAAAACAAACTCACCGTTACATGGTTATTGCAGGCGCATGTCATCCGTGATCTGATGCCAATCTGTTGTGTTCCATTTTGACGGCGATTTGCAGGGTTGGATGTCCATAAAAATGAACAGTGAGCTCGCAGTTTGTTTCAGCCAGGCATTTTTCTAACAACATTCCTATTCAATGGTTTCAATCTTTAATACGGCCAATGAAGGAAGCATTTGGCTGTACAATTGGGTTCACTCGCAGATCTTTTTTTTTTTTTTTTTTTTTTTCAATAGAAAACTTTATTCAGTTCATGTCATGAGGAGGTCCTCTTGACAGGTCATAAATTTGCAGAATATTTAGTAATAAATTTGTGCGAGTGGCATGTAATATGATGACTCGCGAAGAGATGATTTAAAAGAGGAAATGTCCGAAAGAGAATGAAAGGTATGAAAAATGAAGTTCAAAATTTTCAGCCCAAAAAGAAAAGGAGAACAGTCGAGAAGACGTAGGCACGGATAAGACACATATGCAGCACGTAAAATACAGTTCCGCGTGTTGTATGAGTTGGTATGAGGAATGGGTTTATATTTGGAGAGCTTGTGTGGCAGACGATTGCTGTTTAATTTAAACATTAAACAGGCGAGGGCGAAATTGCGGCGACGTCTTAATGAGGTGATGTTGAGGGCAGCGTAGTCAGAAGTCGTTTTTAGGTCAACACAGGCAACGCCGTGGTCAGATGTGCCAAAGCCAGGGTACACACCGAGGAAATTTATTTCCTCGGGTATGTTTGTAAGAAGAATGTCGAGACAAGAGGAGCTGTGGGCGGTGACTCGGGTTGGGGCTTGAATTACTTGGGTGAGAGCGTTCACAGTTGCAAATCTTTGGAGGAGGCGGCGGCCGTGTTGGTGCTGATGGATTCACTGAGGTCAGGGTGGTGAGCATTGAGATCTCCGGCGAGAAGGACGATTGTGTTGAACTCAATGCTAACTTCGTCAAAGGCATGTTGCAGATGTTGTGTAATGTCCAAGTCTGACCCAGGAGGCCAGTATGCTGCACAGCCGATAATGTCATGCTCCCTCGTGCTTGCTTGGAACCATATGACCTCATAATCCTGTGTCTCTAGGCTAGTTAGACATCGAAGGCCAAGTGAAGAGCGATAATAGAGTGCCACACCACCTCCTTGCGTGCGGCGGTCTCTGCGGAGAAATGAGTAGCCTGGTATGAGAAGCGCTTGGTCAGGTACATCTGGTAACAGGAATGTTTCTGTGACTATAACAAGGTATGGATGGGCGTGTTCGATTTCAAGGCGGAAAGAGTCAAAGTTAGATACAGGGACTCTAATGTTCGTTATCCAGATGTTATGGCTGTCCATGTTCTCTTTCTTTGGCTTTGATGTAGGAGGGACAGGACTTGCTGGATGCCTTGTGCTGGCCTTTGCAGTTGGCACATTGAGTATCACTTGAGCATAGGGAAGTGCGGGGGTGCTCAGTCGAGCAGTTGACACAACGGGGCTTTGAGCGACAGGTGGTGCTTGCATGGCCAAAATACTGACATCGGAAACACTGTGTTGGTTCTCGCTGCCAAGCTTCAGCAGGGAATTTTTCCCATCCCATTCGCAAGCCATGCTTGAGAAGTCGCTTCAATTGATTGCTGTCGTCAAGGCTCAGCTTTATGAGCCTCCTTCTGGCGGTGCTCCCTGGTTTGGTCAAGTTAATGATGGATGAGGCGCTGCTGTATTCGACTCGGGCCTTCTCCAGGATGGTGTCCGCGTCATAGTGGGCAGGAACATTTCTGATGATGACGTGTTTTGGCCTGGTCTTGCTGTCGTCCATCAGGCGCAATGAAGCTGCTTCCCCGAAGAGATCGCTTGTGAGAGGGGCTATCTTGTTTCGAAGCTCGTCGAGGCCTTCCGTGGTCTTAGCTTCCACAAAAAGGTTGCCATTTGATACGACCTTAGCCGTGGCTATAAGGGGCACAATGGAGCGATCACGCTCATTGAGGCTGGTCTGCAAATTCATGGTGTTCTGTAGCCGTATGGGGTCTGCTGGTTTGGCAACGACCAGCGTCTTTGCTGGGTCGACATGCTGGCTTGTTGACGGTAGGAGGCGCTTCTTTGAGGTAGTTGTTGACCTCGTTGAGAATAGCTCTGATATCCTACTCGGGTAGACGACGTTTTCTCTTGATAACTTCACTATTGCATTTGCACAAGATGAGCCGAGTCTGCAATCCCTCAGATAATTAATTACAGGCATAAGCGACATAAGAAATGCTTGAACCGCAATCGTTGACTTACCTTAATTATAGGTTTCCTAATCGGCGATGATCGTTAAGTGTTTGAAATCAGTAATTATATACAGCGTAGACCAGAAGTGGTCTATACAGATCGATTATTCATTGGGATAATGAGAGAGAGAGGGACATATTATATTAATATGCTTGCGGTGTGCGATCGCAAATATTACATTTCAACGCGATGAGATGGGCGAGCATTAAACAACGCATCCGTTGCAAGCTATCCGATGTGTTTCAATTTGAGAAAATTTAAAGAAGACCTTTGTTCATTTCGGAACCTTTTTAGATCGAATCAGAGGTTCTCTTTAACACTAGTGCAACAATCGCAACAACTTTCGTTCATCATATGTTAATATTTTAAGAAAAAGAGAATTGGGCGCATAGCTATTTTTATGCATTTATTTTTGCCTATATCCATGATCTGGGGCTCTGTTTGCCGTGTTATTTTGATTAAGCTAAATCGGCATCAATGTCAACGTACAAGCAATTGACATAAAATGATAGGAATAGCAGACTCACCATACCAAGAAATAATTTCTCATATCTTCGCCGAACCTCAAAACTAGCTGCGCAGTATCAGAGCCTCAAATTGTTTTGAATAATCAATTAATTCTTAGCATCCCAAATGATACTTCTATTGCCAACGTTCACTTACCTTAAATATGCAGTTTCCGGATTGGTGATGCTCGTTGAATGCTTGACTTCATGCTTCGCTTCCAAAATAATTATAGTTTATGTAAATTATGTAATAGCTTTCAGTGAAAGAAAAGAAACAAACGGGGGTGGTTTATGGTAGCACTTTCAGCAGATGCAATATTTATGTCAATTATGGAGTTAAATTGCATCGCTGATTCGTGATTATCCAAGATTAGCATGAGATTACCGTTAGAACTTTCATTCTCTGTTGTTCTTCGGATTTGCCCAACCAGCTTGGATAACGTGGCAATAGAGGATACATAACTATTCTTCCTCGATGATGTGGCTGTCTGAGCGAATAGGGTGTTTACATGTTTAATTTAGGGATATAAATACTGAATATAAACATAAAAATGGCAACCGAGCATCTTGAATGTTGCCACTGACAAATAAGTTAAATCCTCGTCTGAGTTTTCCCAATTATATTTTTGGTTGTTGCCAGTCACGACAGTATAATTAACAATTGATTAAGTTCTAATGCATTATCTGATTTCAGAGCATGCTCAAAGGCAATCATCATTTTTATAAATTATAGCAATTATTTATTGTTTGATATCTTGGGATATCTTTTTGGCCCCTGAAGGTCCGTAATGACGAGCTTTGACTGCATATTCAATATCAAAAGGAAACAAACTCACCATTACATGGCTGTTGAAGGAGCATGTCATCCGTGATCTGATGCCAATCCGTTGTGTTCCATTTTGACGGCGATTTGCAGGGTTGGATGTCCATAAAAATGAACAGTGAGCTCGCAGTTTGTTTCAGCCAGGCATTTTTCCAACAGCATTCCAATTCAATGGTTTCAATCTTTAATACGGCCAATGAAGGAAGCAATTTGCTGAAATCTGGCAGATGTACAATTGGGTTCACTCGCAGATCTAGCTCTGATATCCTACTTAGGTAGGCGACGTCTTCTCTTGATAACTTTACTATTGCATTTTCACGGATTGTAATTTTTTCCAAAGTACTCTTCACTTCATTGAAGTGAGGAAACATCGTCAACTGATTTTGATTTAGATGAATAGATCTTAAAATAGTTCCTTTGAAGCAACCACTTTCAATTGCTGTGATTCTGTTTACATTCAAGTCGATATGGTGAAGGTAAGGAAACTGGTCGTTGAAGTCTGATTTTCGAATCGTGGAGATGTCATTGCGGTAGAAAATCAGTGACGTCACATTCGTGGAAATGAAAATCGGAATCGATGTTAAGTAAGTGTTGTAATAATTTTCCTCAAGTTCAGATGTATTTCCAGGTATGTTCAGCAAATAGGCGAGCAGCCAAAGCAAGCGACGAACCTCCATTTTCTGAATAAAAAGCATCACCAACACTTTAAGTACGCCACAGGCGTTGCTAAGATACATACCACCAACTGGTGTTCCATAATAACACAGGTTTTAGTGCATACAATACCTCTGTCTTCAATACCTCACTTGCACCTGTCCGGCAATTTGATAAGTCAGCTGCGGCAGAAGACAATTGAGTTACACTGTGTTGCTCAGAAATCAACATAATGGGAAATATTTTGTTTCATATTCAAGCACCATGCATCGCTGCAATCAATGTCCGCATGCTGTGCCACTTAATTATGGCGGAGTTTACATTTGAGAAGGGTAGGCAAAGGCAAGGTGCGGTTAAATCACAGTCACAATGGAGAAAAAGTCCAACGGGATCGATGTAACGAAATCGTTGTAACTATACTCCTCGAATCCAAAGCAAGGACCAGGTAAGTCCAGCGAACAGGCGATAAGCCAAATTATTGTATAAACTGAATGTCTGGCGAATAGCTAAGTCCACCGCATCAGAGGTCGCAATGATGCAGTACGTACGTGCTATTGAGCGTTCGCCTACTGTGCAGGGGAAGTGGATGATCACACTCAGATACATGTACACATGTTTGAGCGATTCTGGAGCCAAATAACCAATCGAGGCGAAGTCGAGTTTGGCTTTCTGGCTCCAGACTCACGATATAATGTATGAGTGTAACCATCGAGTTTCGAGTGATTCAAGCCATGAAAATCTGATTGTGCCATGAAAATCTGATTGTGCCATGAGAAGCTGATTGCGCCTTCTAACTTATTCATGACGACGAAGCGATAACTTATCTGCCCTATTTGAATAACTTTGGTTTGAGTGAGGCCGCACGCATCTACATGATATAGATGACAACATCTGAAGAAAACACACTTCATCTCGTTGAGTGAGACTGAAAGGTACCATGATAGATACCAGCATTAGACGGTTTTTCGTATTTTTTAATCCGTCAATCAATCGTAAAGCCTAAAGGTTAATTTGGAGGAAACAATAGTGAGAAATCGACTGCCAATAATGCGCCGTGGCAAACCTGGCAATCGAGGTGCATGGCACTCGAGTTCTTCAGTAGCCAATTCAAATAGGCTTTCAGTGCATGATAATATTTTATCTGGGAATATTCCATGCAGTCTCAGTGAATGGAATTTCCCTCAGGTGACATTAGGGTAGTTTTCCAGATACACTAGATGTCATTCAAACCAATGCTCCAGCCACTTTGAACGACACTCAATCGGGCTATTCTATTATTGTCGAGATTTAGAGTTCCATTCACAGCTTCTAAATCACAATTATATGTTCAATTCAGCTCATTCGTGGAATTCCAAATGAAATTGCTGCTGAAATCATTGTCTGCAAACACTCACAGGAATGATTGGCCGCGGCTCCAAAGATGCCAGCGTGTTGTCACAAAGGCTGATGTACTTCAGGCTTCCGAGAATAGAAGGATTGGAAAAGACTGCATTCCAATAGATCGGATTATTTTTTGACTGAAATCAACGACCTGAAGTAAGTGGTTGTTGTCAAAGATGAGATCGTGGATTTCAATACACTTGTTTTGCATCAGTTTGCACCAAGAAGATATTCTATGATATGTGTGGTTTTCATAAAAGTATTCAGCTTCAAAGATGAGGGTATAAAGTGATTTTTGAGTCCATTTTAAATTGAGACCATGTGGGCTGTCTATTCATGCTTCCAGAAGACAAGGCCAAGAGTAGATCTGGGGATATTTATTAATTCGTCATAACAATGATTTGTACAACAATGAAATTGAATTTATGGTCGATAAGAATGTGATGGCCAAAAATACCAGGAATATAGTATAGCGACGATTTTAGTGGTGCCTGGTGTCACTGTCGTCAAATACTTGAAACAATCTTGATTACAAGGGCATAATTATTACATGGCCCATAAATGTTATAATTGCAAATTGTACACGATGTCCCCATGTGACATAATTAACCGTAGGAGCATGTGTTGATTCACTTTCCTCGATTCACGTCAATATGAACTTATGACGTCTCATCATATAGAGATACCAACTTATATAGAAGCTGATCTATGTAAATAATTTAAGTCAAAAGACAATTCAACCCAACAAGTCCATAACATGCACTAACCAGTAAATAAAGCATTTGTCATAATATGAGACAAAATATAGCTTATTTACAATGATTACCAGCAATTGGAAAAGCCAATAAAGCAAGATAGCACTTAACAAGAGGAAGAGAACCAAACGTGCCTGATGAAGCACTTGTTGTGCTACTATTTTCGATCACAGTTGTGAAAATAGTTTTGGTAGAACTTGACGCTGTGTCAGATTGCGTGAGTCTGGCGCATGATTCGGAGTTATCAGGTTCTTCCAGCGCCCAACTCTCAGGTCCGTTGTAATCCATGGGGTGCCGTCGATCCAGCCCCAGGCTGACCTCAAATGGCAGCTGGTGTCACACGTGAGTCCTATCCATCTCTGGTGAGGCTCTCTGAAGGAATAAAGAACCGAATAATTCATGAAATTCCTTCATGAAATGAACATCAATGTTATAACAATGTATAACAATGTTGTTATACAGATAATTAGAAAGATGAGCTGCCACGGCAATTCAACATTTTGCTCACAATAATGAGCCCACGAATTCTTGTTCTTCTTCAGAATGAATCGATGTCAGATTGGCACCATGCATCTTGCAATAATCCCGAGCATCTGTCTGACTCGAGTATTCTTCTCTCACCAAATAGCAATTGCCTCCGTGTGGCTTCCATCCTTCATCACAAGAAGTCTCACCTGATAAGACCAACAACTTTTCAACGATCATTTGAACTAGTATTTTTTGCCAATAATCTCTCTGCTGACAAGTATTTGCTCAATTTTTGGATACCAGTGAATGCACGTGGATTACACTCTGAGAAATTATGTAATCGTTTTGCACCACAGATTCGAATCAGAGACTAATAATACTGTATATGTGGAATATACCATACAAGATCCCTCTGAAAATTTTCAGTTATAAAAATTGCTGTTGTTGTTGTATATTTATTTTCACGACATACACGTAATTTAAAGTTCATAGGTTCTGAAACTTAATGCGTGGCTGCGTTGACACACACCCAATTTGAACTTCCTGGTTTAAATAGACAATTAGGTGTGCTGAACATGGCACAGTCATGCAGCAGTTACAGCTAGGCACAAGGTGTAAAATCAGCGCATTGAATGTTCAGGCAGTGCCAACAGCCCTTCGCTTGGGATTCCACAGTCTCCTCATGCAAGTGATTGCACGTTCACAATTTCAATGCCCCTGACTTACACACCGTGCGACAGAGCGTTGCGCTCTCTGTCCTATAAATTCGTACATACAGACGGGTTTTCTCTGGTATAGTGTACGTTTCTAGCATAATCATTATTACATCAGTTTGATCTATTGCGAAAAAAATTTGATGTCATGTTATTCCAGCGAAGGGTGTTGCTTTCTACGGTGCGCTGACAGATGACCATTATTCACACGTTATTTTATGTTGATTTGCTTAACTGTGATTATTAATTCCCGATGACGTGCAGCTGTGACATGTGAATGACGTGGAGTGGTGGCCCTTTAGCGTGAGGCACGTGTTGCACGCGGACTCATCGCACGCTTATTTCGCCATGGCAATCCACGCACTGTTGTGATTCGGGCGAAACTCTTCGGGTGATGTGTTTACATTGAGATCTGTTTTGTACCACTGGAAAAGCGCAGTACGATTAAAATTGAAATCCTTAACTTGGGATGCACTAATTTTGGCCCACTATGTACACGTAGCATCTGAGGTTAACCGGTGACAAACTGTTACGAAGTGTTAGTTATTATTATTATTATTTAAATTCAAAATAATATTTAATTGGAATGAAACAATTAATTCTATAACGTGTACAATTCATTCAGAGTAACACTAGGTTCCCATTGCAAAAATCATTAGTCGGTCTCTGAGCAGTCAGTGGTCGCCTACAGATGGAATTAATGTTAAATGCTCTACGAATCAGCATAATTACTAAACACAGAATAACTTATTATTAAATTATAATGATTATAACGCCGATCAAAGGCCAAAAAAATACATTAATAATTAAAAAACTGAAATTAATTACAACACAAAATTATGCAAATTAAACGGACTGCAACAAACTACGAAATATTAAGCTGTTTACTAATTATGACAGTGCCCTCTAATTAATTATGACAATTTGCATGGATAATTATTTTATTTAATTACCCGAGGCTATATAAACCATTGAAAGGTGTTGAAATACACGTGAAAACCATGGCGTTCACGTCGCTTGTCTTGGCTTTGTTGGTTACCCTGGCGTCAGCTTGGCAAAGAAGTTTTGGCAAACTTCACGAGATGCAAATCTCAAGTTTCATATTCGCAAATCGAAACTTCAGCTTTCTAAATTAAATTGATCGATTTACATCTGGGTGCGTCATGTCATATACCTTTGACAAATGCTTCATTTTTCAGACTGTGACCGCGTTGAAATACAAACAGCTAGTACAAGTGGGCGAGCGAAAGCTTATAAGCGAGTCAATGACATCGACTTCAGGAATAAAGAATCGGTTGCAGTGTTCAGTGTCAAGGCATGCGGAAACGCACGTCTGCGCATGACTGAGCAGCAGAATGAGGAAAGCAGAGGTCTCAATGTCAACATCGACGTTGATGATGAAGGAAAGAGACTCACCTTTGTCAAGTAAGTGTTTCTAATCATTACATAACCTCTCGCATACATATTACACTCATGATCATCAGCTTCAGACATGGCACGGCTAATGACTGGACAAGAATCCTGGAATTCGACGTTGGGCCACAGTTGAATTGCAATGAGTACCGTGACTTCTGGGTCAGCTGGGACATCAATACAAGGACAATTGCCATCGGCAAAGGAAGAAACCCCAACGTTGAGGCATACGGTACAACTGTTATTCCAGCTTCCCAAACATCCAACTTGAAATATTTGCACATCTCATCTCGTCAGGGCAACAAAGCCGATTGGAAGTTATACAAACAATGTGACTGTTAGTGAATGTTTCCCTAATTTTGATGCTGATTAACATCCAAACTGTGTAGCAAACAATGGTGTCAGCTCCTGTGGAAGTGCAGACACTGCTTGCACTACATGTAAGTGAATTATCATCCTGTTAATATCATGCTCAGTTTGCATGGTCTATAACAGGCAAAGGGAAGCTGCTGGATACGGTGAAAAACCCTGTTGGGGACTTCGTGGAGGTCTTTGATTTGGTCGACATGGTTAACAAGGAGCCATCCGTGGTTGTTGGTGTCAAGTCGTGCGATGGTATTCGGATGCGCTTCTTGGAGAAGAGAGATATTGAAGGCATGGGCTACAATGTCAATGTCGACATTCAGAATAAAGAGGATGGACCAGATGACTTCCACGTAAAATTAAAGTATGCACCGTTCAAGTCAATTTATCAAAAAGGCCGATTTTACAATTGCCGATATTTACAATATAGGTTGTTGGTTTTTTTTGTTTTTTTTGTTTTTTTTTTTTTTTTTTCAACCTAAACAAATTGCATACTGCATAATATTTGTTTATAGCTTATTTATATATATGCTTGCAGCTACCGAACTGGAAATAAGAACAACCCGGTGATCAACACGAGAGATATCCTGACTGCGCAGAAGCTAAGCTGTGACGAGTTCGGATACCTGGGTTACCTGGAACTATGAATCGGGGAGGGTGTCCCTGGGAGAGGGCAAAGATCCGACTCAGGGAGAAATCATGTACACCATGATGACTGACAACCGTAAAAGGAATATCCGCTACTTGGCATTCGACTCAAAAAGATCCAATGTGGCAGAGATCAAGGTGTACGAGCAGTGCAACTGTGGGTGCCTCTAGCTGACTGCATGACACCTGTTGTCTGTTGATGTTCTTTGATTGCAGTGCTGCAGGTTGCACCGTCGTGTGATGAATACTTGGACTGCGAGGAAAACTTTCGCTGCGTGAGTGGGACTTGCGAAGAATGTCCCGAAGGCACAAAAGCCTATAATGGCAATTGCCAAAGTAAGAAGTAGAATGTTACAAATTATACTTATGATTTAATGTTGTCCATTTCAGAGGTTTGTCTCAAAGACGACGATTGTGCTGGTAACAGCATATGCAATATCGGAGTGAGTGTATGTGATGCTTGTCCAGCTGGTACAGCACCCAGAATTGGTTCTTGTGATGGTGAGATCTGCTCCCTCTCCTTTACGAGTATGCATAATCGAGCCCGTTATTCAGAGACCTGCAGTGCAACAGATGCATGCTCTGACCCAGACCACGCTTGTGAAAATGGCTTCTGCACTCCATGTCTTGTGAACGAAATCGTCCAGGCCTCAGCCTGTGTCATTGAGTGAAGCGACAAAGAGCCAAGATCTTCATTAATTGCCTGTTTGTCTCAAGGTATTTGTGAGCTGAAGAAAAATGAGGGAATGTGCTCCAATAAAAAATCCAAGTGGTTCTACAAGGCAGGGCAGAATATCTGCGTCGAAATGCAAGGCTGTGACGAGGGCGTCGGTACCAGCAATACATTCCCTAGCAAGACTGACTGTCAGGAAGTCTGCAGACCTAAAACAGTACCACGTGAGTTTAAATGAACAAAATTGTTGACCCCGACATGATTGAATTTTTCCATCTCCAGCTGAATGTTTCTTGGAGACTGATGCGGGTAATTGTGAGGATTACCAGGTGAGGTATCACTACAGTCCAGAAAAGATGGCCTGTAAGAAGTTCTCATACAACGGTTGCGATGGCAACGAAAACAACTTCTCCTCAAAAGAGGCCTGCAGACTGCACTGTGCTGTAAGTAGCATCATTATACACAAGAACATATTTAATAATTGTCCTGTGTCCAGTTTGGTTAACATTTTGTCCATTCGATCGGGTATATATTATCAGAAAAGAAAATTATAATCGTGTTTTTCCCTTTTCAGAAATATGATTGATTGGGAGCAATATTTGCACTTGGGGATCATTAATTCAGCCAAAAGAAACTGTTGTTCATCCACACTTGACAATATAGCATAAAAATAATAAATTCATGCATTGGAAATAATAACCCTGAAATAAAGTTGTGTTGTCATTCTTAACGAAAATATATTAAGCACGTGAAAAGTGGTTGGCCTCCACTCGATCTCCATCCCCATCTTCTGGTTTTATACCGTTCAATGTCCCAACCCA
>KB302742.1:217801-255188 GCA_000328365.1 Capitella teleta
GTTAAACTTGATAAAAAGAGAATCAAGCATTAAAAGCCATGCTGTAAAATAGAATCCTTAATTATATTAAAATATATAAGTGAGAAGCATATACACTATTATACAGTCAGAGTGAGAGTCACACTCACAGTGACACTTGTCTTATAGTTATACTCATAATACTGAGTCTAAGGGCAATTGAGTCAACGGAATGCAAGTAGGTCAAGGTCTAGTATAATAGCTTAGTCCATATTAGTCCAATAATAAGGCCGGTGCTAATGCTGCAATACCATACCTAATAAACACGGCGATTTTCTCAGAGAATTAAGCACCTTGCAAGCGAGCGATAATACCAGTACTCACTGATAAAATGAAATTCCTCGGGCTGTACTTTCGCGGTTGTTGTAATTGAAGCAATTGTACGCATAGCATTGAGTGCCACGAGTACATTTCTGGCTTCCAGGTTCCTTTGAGGATGAATAACAGTGTTCAGCCGACAATTTTTCTGCTGCGTCCTGGCTCACTTCCATGCTTAGAAGCGGAAGTCGCTGCTCCATGCTCAACGCAAAGCAGCTCAGTCTATTGGCGCACAGCAGAGAGCCTCGTTTCCGATCCAGTAGTAGTTAAGATCAATGGACAGTAGTATACAGCGCCCGGCCTTGTTACGCAGTTTTATAATTCACAATCATAACGCCCGTGGCCAGATCAGGTCTCGAACCTGGGACCTCAACCCCCACGGTCGACATAGGATTGTAGACAGCGGTTTAACCCACTGTGCTATTCGGTGCCCCTCGATATAACCCTATTCTGCCTGCATTATATCCTTACATTATCCGGTATCCGGAATCTAGTATCCGGTGAATCTAAATAATTATCGGTGCATCCCTAGACTGAAAGCTAGCAAGTAAAACTATCAGTACTGGTGGGTATGCGCCCTGCTCTGCATCTTACTATAAGAGCTGCGGGATTGAAAGTTATTTAGATTTTCATAGATCGCGTATTTTGTGCTATGCTATGCAATGCATGTCATAAATTTTGTCACACCTTCAACATGGCATCAGCCTGCATGGGCTTAGGAAATGGAGGCAAAAATACTTTTGGGTTGCGGACACAAAACAACCTAACATTGCAAATGTCTTCTTCAACATCTATGATTTCCGAGTTCTGCTACAATTGATTACGAATTCACCAGCAAATTCGTTCGGTGGTTATTCAGAAGAAAACACCTGTTGGGCCTCCTGACAGGCTCAAAGCAACATGGTCTAGACTCGATCAATTGCAATGTTAGGTTGTTTTGTGTTGAGAAACAAAATCCGCTCTTTGATCTTTATTTCTTTGAAACCTAATTCAATTCTGTTGAATTGATGTGAGATTGCTGCTTTGTAATGTCAGGCAGGTGTGTGTCGATCTCACATGCATTTAGAGCCTGTCGTCAACCCTTGAACAGCATTACCAAGGACAGATTGTTTCTTGGCAGCAGCGGCGGAGTACTTGAAGAGAAGACGCCTCTTGCTAACTATTGAAAATGGAGATTCATCGCTTGGTTTGGTTGATCAGCTACCTGATGATTTTCAAAGATTCGTTTGGAGCATACATTGAATTGTTTTTCAACACTCAAGGACTAACTTCACTTCCTTATAACATTGATCCAAATGTTAATGCATTGTTTGTCAAAGACAATAACATCTCCAGCATCCGAAAGTCAGACTTCAATGATATGTACCCAGTGTTATCGTATCTACACATGGGTATGAACATTATCACATCTGTGGAGGATGGCTGCTTCATGGGAACTATTTTAAAAGCGATTTATCTCCCTTCTAATTTGCTGACTGCAATTCCGGATCTTCGTGAAGTGAAAGATATTCTTGAAACTTTTTCGGCCAAGGCAAATAAAATCACAAGGATATCAAGGGAAGAAATCGAATACCTGACCAAGATATCCACATTAGTCCTGTCGAACAACCCTCTTGTGCAGGTGCTGGAACTCACCCCTTTGCCCCCATCATTGGCGACCCTGAATCTGAGGAACAGCGATTTGGAATGTTGCAACGGCACAGTTTGGATGAAGAGTGTTGCAAGCAGCGTGAACCTACGACTCAGTGCTCAACCCTGCAGCTATCCATCGGAATGGAGTGCCATTCCTTGGGCGAGCATAACAGAAGACATGCTTCAGGCACAACGTTGCAGTGAGCATTCATCATATTTATCTTCTTTAGCCTGTTACGCGGCGTCCGCAATTCCTCCCGCTTTCTCTTATATTCTCAGTATTCCGATCACAATGTGATCTTCCCCAGCTAGCTAACTGTTGTGCCGTTTTTTTTGTTTTTTTTAAGTTGGTGGCATGCTCAATTTCACTGCCGATAATCGGTGGTACGTCCTTCGCCAATATTTCGTTCCTGTATATTAACCCAAAGGTCCTTTTCTCGTATACAGTATACTTCGATGAATTCTTGCATATTGCTCTTTTGCAGTCATTGATCTCTTCAACTGTATCTATGAGTCCTTTTTGGCTCAAATTATGATAATTATCTTATAATTATTATCTTGAGCGGTTAGTTGAATTAATTATTTGAATTAATTTGCATTTGCTTCCAGATTATACTGTCGCTTCGACCACGTCTGCAAACCAAGACAGCTCCCAGTATAGAGGAGCCTACTTTGTCCAGAATCATAATGATATCGAAACAATAGTTTCTTCGGAATTCATCGTCGTGCATCCTTTTGTTAGCATAATTACCTGTGCACACAGCTGCATTTCCCAAGAAAACTGCATTTCAGTTCACGCGGACAGTGAATTCTGCTACCTGCACAACCACAGCCAAGCAGCAGATGTGGTATACGACTTCGAACAGTTATGGCCATAGAATGATGTTGTGTGCGGTTGATATCAACAGAATTCATCTTCGTTGTCAATTAATTTCTTACCCCGGTCCCTTGTGTAAAGTTCGACATAACCAGCGCTCAACACTCTCTGGAAACCTAGAATACCATAACAGCACCAACTGTCTTTGGGGTTCATTGCACCTGAGTGTTTTGATTGCTTGTGACACCATGAAACCCCAACGTGAGCCTCTTGGCCAATCAGTGTCCTCTATTACTGTATTTGAACTTTGCAAAATTGCGAGCTGACATATTATGCTGCTTAGAGAACTAAACCCAATCCCAGTGAAAAGACAAAAAAACCTCTCACTATGAATACGGAGAGATGTCATCAACCATCAAACATCTGGAAAAGATGGAAAGAGGAAGACTGAGAAGCAGAGACCATTGGGGGCAAGAATGCTGAACCCGACATAAAAACCGACACGAATTCAGAACCCACCTCTGATGGATGCGATGGAGAGGCGATGGCTCTCGACCACATAATCTATCACTGGTTGCTGCAGAATAGTTCTCTCTGGGCTGACGTTTTATGTCATTCTTCAGAGACAATTTCCGCTGCAATAATATCGATCTCCTTTTCTGCCGTATTCCTGGTCAATGTATATGCTTCACAAACAATACCAAATGTTTGAATTTTGGCAAGTTCAGCATTGTAATCCAGATCTATTTTGATTGTAATTTGGCTTGCTCAGAAGGCATTTGTATTTGCTGTAGTTCTTGATTTATACATCGATTTCCTCCTTCCTGAGTTGATTATCGTTCACAAGCTCTTTAATCAAGACATTTTTCTTGATATAATTCGGCACAAGAGAATTGTGATGGACTTGAAATGGAAGTCAATCAAATAATCATAAGGCCTCTTTTTATTATATTGAAAAGTGTTTTTTATTTGACTTTAACAAGAACATAAAAAGTAAAAGAAATGACTAATTAACCATGATAGGAAGCATTGCATAACTGAAAGAACGAGAAAGAGAAAACAGTGTCAATGTCAATACAGTTTTCTGTCATTGAACACCTCCCCATGTATAGAAGAAAAAAAAGATATATTTACACAACAATAACAATAATGATAATATCACATCTTGAATATCTCTTCAGCTTTGTTTCAACTCATTCTTGACGCACATCTTAAACTCGTCCCATTTTGATGTTGGTACGAGCGAAGACTGAAAGAAGAAGAAGAATACTAGGTCAAAACACAAGGTTCTAGATCAACAAACGGCACTGACCCTGAAGCCTCGGTGCAGCCGGTCTTTCATCACCGAAATGAACTCTTTGTGGCTGAGTTTTCCGTCTCCGTCGACGTCAAACAGTTGAAAGACGACGTGAACCAAATGTTTGTTGAGTGTGTGCCCCGTGACGGCCTTCACCGAGCGCTGAAAGTCACCTGATCGCAAGGATTAGAGATACTCTGCTCTGATTGGTTGCTCACTTTCTGAGATGGAAGCATTCGCAAAAGTGAAGATACGCATAGCCAAAGCAAAATCATCCAGGTTGTTGAGAAATTGTCCAAATTCTTTGAAGTCTTGGAACGTGATGCCCTGAAAATTCACACATTTAGTTATGGCTGCAGGTATTTACGACAAGAATTCAATGATTTTTTAATCCACAGAACTTCTGCACATATAAAACAGAGACCAAACAAATACGCAGAATAATGCATTTCGCATGCAAAATTTACACACAAAGCCATATAAACACATGTTTTAAAAGGAGTTAACATCTCTTTGGTTTCTATAAAGAGAGATGATCCACCTGATACCTTGAATGTGTACAAAAATATCAACACTAAATAAAAACAAATACATACAGAAAAATATACATTTAGGATACGTGAGAAATCCCTTAAACCAAGAAAAAAAAAAACCCCCTTCCAAAAACGAACAAAACACCGAGAAATTGTTAGATTAAACGTGAAACCTCACCGGAGATTCCTAGGGAAGGAAAGGTCAAAGGTCAACGACTGATTAGTTATGAGACGACATTGAAACAAACAAAACACCCATTCATACAGGTGAAATACTCTGCAACGTAAGTGCAGGGGCATTTTGGGAGTGTGAATCGCATTCAACATGAACACCTTGTTCGCTATCAGTACATGTGACTGATTCAAGGGCAACCTTTCATGACGCCACTTAATTATAATTCTGTGCATTAATTGGGAAGGACTAGGAAGAACAGAGATTAATAAACAGATCTGCCAGTCAGAATAACGCCCTCATCACACAAGGGAGTGAGAAAGCGAACGATTCCCCTTTGTTCTAATTGGAATTACAATGTTCATAATCCAATAACCGACATAGGTTTAATATTAACTACGGAATACCTTACTTACAACACTAAAAAAAAAACAAGAGAGAGCGTGCAATTCTCACAAACCTTGGAGTCGGGAATGCGTTGTCGCATCCTTTCCAGATAATCATCCGTTTCCTCTTTCGTCAAAATCGTGTAACGAAGCAGAATTCGCGCAAAATCGACTTCAGAGATCGTCTGCATTCCGTGCGAAAATTCATTAAACTCCAACTGAAGAACTTCGGTCTGCAGGTTGTCCATGAACCTGCGAAGCAAACAACTGCATTGATCAAAAGCACAAATCATAACGCATCGGGGACTGAGTGCAGAGTTCTCTCTCAGCGTGAAGCCCAGAGGCGGCGGCATCGTAAATAAATTAAAACCGAACATTGTAAGAATGTAAACATAGTAAATCATCTGCGGCAGATGAAGAAGAGCATCTCCTAGAATCAAGTGCGCTTACACCGTGAACACGAACTCTTGAGCTGTGAGACGAAGCGGTCCGTTCACGAGACGCAAGGAGGCGCCACCGGTCAGCAGAGCAACGCGCATTGGTCGCATTGCGCTCAGAATCAACAATCGCGCTGTTTATCCTGCTGGGAATTCCCACAGTCAAACGATCCTGCACAATTACCGCGATTCCTCAGCATCCGTCGTTGCCAGGGGCAACGCTGGTGAGCTGCCCTGGATGGCGAAGGGGGGAGGGGGTTTGCAAAAGCGGCGCGCGCATCTTGAGTAATTGATCACAACACTCGGATAATTCGACGTTTCTTGATCGGCAAATGGAAATTACATGAACGTTGTTGCCATGACGACGGAGACGCATGGAGACGGAGTGGCGGGAAAACGCGACACTTTGCGCGGCTTTTCGCCGACGTAAACAGGATAAGCGAATTATGCGTCATCTTTCGGGCGAAATCAAACTTGGCAGCAGCACATCGCGACACAGTCCGTGTTTTCCTAAAACCAAAATACTAGGAAGCAAGGAAAACCGGTTTCCCCTGGGAGAAGGAAGTTAAAACACCACACAACCAACAATTCTGAATTAAATGATTTGAAACTAAACATACTACAAACAATTGTTACAATACAGCTGGAGGCTGCTTTTGCCTAACACGGGTCAAATCCACAAATAAGCGAATGGGAAAATAGCCAAGATCCGACATCAGCCGTCCTCCCTCCGCCTCAGGACACTGACCGCAAACAGATGATAACAATTTTGCACTTCCGCATAACATCAAAAGAGGAGTTTAGTTTCAGGTATATATTGAGCCAGCTTCAGGTGTCTATTTTCACTCGCGCATGCCCACCAGCAGACGAACAAACACGACGTCGATTCAAGTACTTGACGTTCAAGTACTCGGACAGCGTGACGTTTAACCAGAGGTGTACACGGTGTACACAAGAAAGAGTCCTTCACATGGCCAATCCCACGCATGCGCAGATCAAAGCGAAAAATTCCAGCGTCCGTTGCTAAGGTAACGGTACGTCGCAATACTTTGAGTATTCACACAGAGAGTACACTAATAATTAAATGTCTCCGGTTTTGGAGCATAACATTCAATTGCGCAATAAGTACGGTCTAATTATAGAGGAAGAATAAGCCTCAATGATCTAATTGTCTGTTTGATGTGGTTGGATTTGGTTCACCACCCAGGAGCAAGAACACCTGACTAAACGGATAATAATGACACTGACCACATCAAATAGCCAGTGGTCAGTGCGCAGCATATCACATCTCACGGGTCAAGCAAGGGTCGGGCCTTAATGGTACTCATCTTTCAAGAACATGACGGCTGAGGTTTGGGAAGGAAGAAGTTTTACCTGTGAAAATCTTCATATTTGAGGACGTCATATCCCCTCTGACCGAAGAAGTGCACCGTGAGGGTGGTGTCGCCTAGGGGAGCTCCGATCGTACCGTCCTAAAGATAAGATTTAGAATAAGATATAAAAATAAAATGGTGCCAAGGTTACTACAGAAACTCTGTTTAAATGGATCGTGGATTTTACGAGTGAAGACATACTAGATTTTAATTGATTGAATTACGAATGATTGAATGGTAAAATAATTCGAATCGTGAAATTTGTGAATTTAGAATTAACTTTTAAATGAGATTTTCTGGTGTTAGGAATGGAAGGAGCCGGGATGAACAGCAAGAGCACATAAAGCAAATCATGGAATAAAACATATCTAATTATAATGCAATAAAAGCAATTAAAAATACCAGTTACATCAAAATTAGTTATGGACACCAAAAGCGTGGGATGTAATAATTGAGCTGGCCAACACGGAGCATGCATGCTGCAATGCACATGCGATATATTGTGCATCGGTGATCAAGAGCGCGAACGAGGCGTCGGCGCGTGTGGTCAGATATCTCCATCCCCCGCGAAGAGGCACTGAAAACTGACCCTCGGTTATTTTCGTGGACCCTGGATCTGGTTAACATGATGACCCTTCACCTGACCTAAATATGATTTATACAGCGACGCGTACTCGTATTTTAGAGGTCGTGTGGTTATTTGACCTCAGTGATCAAGGTCAGAAGATGAGATGGCGCCAAAAGAGATCAATTCACACGAAGACGCTGTGTTAGTGCTCAAAGTTGAAAAAGGCAAATAAAATAGACTACCAGCGGAAAAAACACAGAATATCGACGACTAAAGGTTAGGATAAAGAAGCATTATGTCACAACGCATGCGATTGGTCAACATATAGGTCATTGACCTACTTCCAACAAGGCGGTCAACCGGTGATCAGTGGTGTTGCGATTGTTGATTAAGATGGTCTCCAACTGTAGAAAGATGCAACCAAAATGCACTCGACACCAGGTTAATTAATTAATTAATTCACACAAACCAAAAGAATACAAGCCCCGCCCACCCAGCTCATAGCACAAACCAATAAAAATGGCGCGAAATTTTAAAGGAGTATAAAAAAAGGTGTTTACACAGAATTCAACTAAAATGATTTTAAGAACAAGAATTGATACAAAATAATTTCATTTATTCATCCATTTATTGAATTCTCACAGACAAATTGACACGAACGGCATAGCGAAAATAAAAACTCCGCAAAATAGCTGCTACTGAGAACAGCGTCTCTACAACCGGCCGAATAAGACACTTGAAGCGGGAAAAACAATTAATGCTTCTAAAAATAGCTCCGATCAGCCATGTCGCCAGACAAACAAGACAAAAGACAGACTAAAAAACAGACAGTTGGTCGTCCGTTCTGGATATCATCAGAAGTAGTCAGTGAGATATTATATGGTATTAGCATCTGATATCGAATATGCTACATAATTAGGCAAGCGGTACATTGTTTTGATTATGACATAATGTTATATATACACATTAACCGCTATACTGTTACCTTAATGGCGTGTTGTTGAATGAGTATACTCGACAACTGAGGAACAGAAGCTTATTAGCATAATTATCATGAATATTCATGCACGCGAAAGCAAAAGCGAAACCTGCAAAGTGAAACTGGGTTAGCAGACGACATTCGACACGAAAACGAAACACAAGCGGCCATCTGCATGCGTTTTTCGATCGGAAAATGCTGGATTAACACGCAATCACTCATGTACAGCTAATTAGTGCATTAATCAAGTATTGGTTGCAGTCCGTTCGCCACTTAAGGGGGTGATGGGAGGGGGCGGGCAACTAGAAACCTACTTCGGACAGCATTTTCCAAATATTAGTTCCCGCCTTCAGAGGCATTGTCTGGGTTGACTCGGTGGCAGACATGCCGGTGGTGAGGCTGAACGCGGATTGCACCTATTGCATAACCACAAAACTGTTACTACAGCACGAATAATCGATAACAAGCTAATCGAATCCATGTTTAGAATACATTAAAAGCAATGGAAATCACTAAAGCCTGCGTTCCAAGTTGGTAAAAAAGGTTTCTTGTCTTATTTTCGCTGAATGAATCAAATTTTGACTTGAAACACAGGCTTCCTCAATAATTGAGTTCATGAGAAAAGAAGGAAAGTAAATGAAAAAACTAAAAAAATATAGATATATATATATATATATATTTATATGCATGTATACAAACTATGAACAGTAAAGAAAACCAAATTATCTTATTCAGCGTGATCGAAACAATACCGAAGAAAATAATTCCCAGGTACGTGCAAAACAATAATTATTTGTCGCCTAAAAAGTTCATAACGAGAAACAATGAGATTCCCGCGTGAGTGCGCTTCAGTTTGGGGGACTAAAACCCAAGAAATCAAACTGAGCAAAATAATGAAATCGAATAAACATAGTGACCCCAATTGACCTCTTCCAAGAAAACAAGACGGGAAATATGATTTTTATTTTCTCTTCTTTTTCAGGATTGAAGCCAGGACGGCGCAGACTAATCGATGTGGATGACCTTGAGAATGACCTCGACACCAGAGCGTCTGCCGTCGCCATGGTAACAGGATCCTCGTGGATCAATTCGCAGACACGGATGGAACATCACAATCACATTTTGCGGCTTCTGCTTTCTTGTTCTAAGTGCAATGCGGAAATCAGAGAAACTAAAAGAGGCCCGAGGCCGCCCCAGCCGCCGCCCAGGAGGGTCTCAGACCCCATGCAATCTGTACACGGTGACCCCGCAAAGATAAACTTACTTTGTCCTTATTGACTCGAGACAGAGCTCCGGCGACCAGCAAATTCTCCAGCTGAAGACCCGTTTGAAATTACCACGCAAAAACGCTCACACAGCAACGTACCCCGTACACAAGATAACTATACACAGATACATTTACACTACATATGAAAAGGGCATATGCATGCCGCATATTGAGCTCATCTCATTAATTATAATATTAGGTAGAAATTTGTGCTGTTAAAATGGCCACACTTACGACAAGGAACTCGTGCTTATCGACGCGTTGGTTGCCGTCCGTGTCGAACATGTTGAACGCGATCTGAAATCCGGAACGAGGCTCTGTGCAAAAAGACAAGAAATGGAATCAATATTGAATGATTATTAGAATAATGCAGCTATATTTGATATATACCTGCAACGTCTGTGATACTGTTCGTATGAGATTCTATTCTATTTTGTGCTTTGTTCCCATCAATTACTTTTAACCTTTCATTTGTCAAGCTCAATCTAAGTTTAGTAACATGATTACCAAATGACAACCGTTTTTTTATATCAGTGACATCAAAAACGACTTCCATAGAGGGTGGAGGGGGGAGTAATAAAGTGACAGCTTAATATCCCACTTCATACCACGGGGAAGAAATACTTAACCCCCCCCCCCCCCAAAAAAAAAAAAAACAAAAAACAAAAAAAAAAAACAAACTAATAACTACGAAGACTGTGAAATTAACTAAAATTATGACAGTTTCAAATGCTTAGGCTACGTGAACTATTAATATACCAAATTAAAATATAATTCGGACTTATAGAAGAAAAAAAAATTGTCTACAAAAATCCAACCAAAATTATGATTATATTTTATGAATTATTTCAGTTATTTGTTTACAAAGGGGTTTTTCAAATCAAACGAGAGACAGATCTGATGGGAACTGGAGATAAGTATCAAATGCAAATTTCGATTCTTGGAACTCAAACACTCACTTGTGAGAACACACAGCAAGAAGAGGTATTCGGTGTAGGAGACGAGACCTGATGAAAGAACACAAAGTCAAATTAAGATGTCATCAGAAATCGACGAAAAATTAACATCTTCATTTTTGATTGCGAATAAGAAGATGTGGGAATCCTTGCGAAATGCGTAGAAAAGAGAAATATATGAGACATTACGTAGAAAGACAAACATTTTGCTGCTATCAATGAGAATGATTTCCTGGGCAATAAACTAACGCGAGCGATAAGGAAATCTCAGTGAAGAAACCGAGACGTGTTTATTCCGGATTAAACGAAGGAGAAAAAGAAGGAGCAAAAACGGAGACTCGTACTGCGAGGAGTTGACATGAAAGTGCGCGTAGATCAGGCGTAGATCACCGTGCTGACATAACCAATCAGAGACGTCTGATTTAAGAACAAATTGAATCGTTCGTCTTTGAAGTCGTTCGCTCAGACTCGACTCCCGCCGACACGAGGCAGACGAACGCCACGGGAAACCGCCAGCAACGATTGTGTACAACGTCGACTACATATCATACACCAACAACCATGGCAAGGACATCTTGAATCTAGGAAAGAAGGGGTTGAAGGTGCCGAGGGGCTGAGCACGTGGCTTCACGCGCCAGACATCACAGAGCTGAATTGCACGTGGAAAGTATGGCAGGAGGGTGGCCCGGCGGGGGTGAGGGAGGGCAAAGAGGGTCAGCGATGGGAGGGTCAGGGGGAGGGAGAGGTGCGCCTCATCAGCGCATCTTGGGCGTCATTAGCTGCCTCCGGGATACTCGTGGCATCAGATTTCAATCAGCATCTGCTACAGTGACGTCTTCATGCGCGCAACCTCACTCCGTAATACGATCCGCGCGAGAGAACAGTGCTCGTGGATACACCGACCAATCACTCGTTTCAAAGCGCGCATCTCACACGACGTCCGAACTGAGTTACGTAACACCGGTCAAACATGGTGGTCAAGCACTGTGGTGACAAATGACCGAATCGGCACCGAAATTGAAACCTGATTAGGCGGAACACGGACAATGGCCGCAGATGACACGTAACGGCCGAGCGTAGAAAACGACAGTAATGACCACGAACTCCTCCTCCTCGCATCGGAGAACTTTCTCACAACGCCATAAAGCGCGTAGGAATTTCGCACAGGGTCACAACTGGCCGGTGGGTGGTCAAGAAAGGGGGTGAGCAAGAGGTCATCAGAACCTCAGTCGTCACCCATGTGCGATATTGCCAGCGATTACATAACCCAAGAGAGGTTACGCAGAGGTTACGAACCTGACCCCCTCACCTCACTTCAAGAACAAGCCGTGACATTCGCCAGGCTGAAGGTCAGAGGACGTGACCCGAGGCTGTGACCCCAATCAGGGAACGAATCGCTTGCAGATGCGCCCCCGCGGCATCAAAGCAGCTAAACAGTTCATGGCTGTCAGCGGCGCACGGCGTAACCACGTCGAAATGATCGCCTGTCGACGATGAGCGCTGCTCGATGAGAGATCGCTGTCGGCGCCTGTACTTAGCACGCGAAATGCCAGCGCTTACTACCGGCTCCTATCGAAAGCTACGACGCCAGCACAAACCGATATAAATCACATCAATTATAAACTCTACGAAAACCGCAAAACAGAAGAAGAAGCGTGAACATATAGAGCGGAAACCGCACGAAATAGAATTATACCATCCCCAGCTGATGATGATGGTCAGCCATCTCGAGTGACCAAAACCCCAGATGTCCTAAACACAAAGCTGACCATTCATGATCGAACGAATAAAACGGACAGAGTGCTACCAAGTGCATGTTCACTTAAGAAAAGTGCTGTCAATATTTTCATAATTATTATTCTCACAACAGAACTGAAGATGCGGAGAACCCCGGTTGCCATGGAAACGCATGTTTCAGTATAGACTACAGATAGAGGATCAAAGCAAACGAGACGTCGATACAGAAAGAGGGTAAAGATAACTTTGATAACGGAGACAAGAAAGACGTTGTAAAAGCATCCATCAGTCAGCTTAACGAGGCAGCCAATGAAAGAGCGAATTAATTGATTTACAACCGCGAATCTCGAGGGTGAAGCGTCTCCGTTATGATTATCCAAGGCCAGGTACCTCTGATCCAGATCATTGAACTCAGCCACAAGTACTGAGCAAGTATGTCCTAGGAGGGGGAGAGGCGGGCAGCGTTCGTTATACTATGAGCACTAAGCACACTTATTAGTACTCTATTCAGGCATCGAGAGACAATCTGGGCCGCTCGGTATATTTCATTATTTGAGACAATTACCAAACTAGTAAAACCGCAACTCCATTTTTTATATAATGCGGGAAGAACATTGCGTCGTGGAATTTCTACGAGAAGTTTTGACACTTGGTATCGTTATGCACTGATAACGAGTATAAATAACAAACTACACTAAACTACGTAGTACATAATATTATGCGCGTATATTCAAGTGAAACTATACATGGAACACCTCTCAATACAGGTGAAAAAAAAAAAAAACACGGGGTGCAGATTATTCTTATGTAACCAAGAAGTATTTGCGCATGCGCGGAGGAGGAGGAGGAGGAGGAGGAGGAGGAGGCGGGCATTGATGGATCAGTCGACATTGACGAGCAGCACATGAGACGAAATAAACGCTCTAAATTGTTGACGGGAATTCCTCCGCCACGAGGAAGCGATGCCTCAAAGTCAACGAACCCACTCCAACGCGATCATTATGGGCGATTACGTGGGAGAGAAACAGACATTACGTAACCGCAAAGCGAGGAAGTCATTCGTCAGATGCTGTCACAGTCACATGCATGGCAATCAACGTCCGACCATAGGCAGCCAGCCACAAGGCATGACTTTAACTTCGATCTCCAGGCGAAGTCCTCGATCATAACGTACCTCGGCATGAGCACGTGCAGGTAAACGACTCGCCTCAATGACCTCTTATCAACTGAACAAACTGAACAAACAAACAACCCCCCCCCCCCAAAAAAAAAAAAACAAAAAAAACAAAAAAAACAAAAAAAACAAAAACGAGGCGAATCTGTCGTATGTCCACATAGCTCTAGGTGTTGCCGTTTCGCAACTATTTGTAATGCTTACACTGCAGTTTTTGTGTTTTATATTAATATTTTAGTACTTTGCCGAAATCATCTTGACCTTATTGATCCATGTAAAAAAAATAAGGTAAGAACAAAAACAAGCGATCACGAAGCGGGGAAAAACCCAGATACGAAGAACGGCTGACCTCAGCAGAAATGCGATCATTCTATTTACAAGGAAACGGGATGAAAAGGGGGAGAGGTTGAGGGGACCCTCGAAAGGAACAAGGGTCGTCAACCACTCACTACCCCCATGTACAGTCGCCCTTCCTTCCCGCGAACCACAACCCATACAACCACGAAATCAACCACACATAACCATGCCTACTAACTTAATAACCACACCAATAAAAAAACATCCCAGATTGCACCATTTCGGATTGATTTCGACCGGGAATCATTGGTGACTAAGGACGCTAGTTTTCCCTCAGGATTACTCACTAGGCAGAGGCCAAGGAGGCGGCGTTTATAAACGAATGACACCAGCCTCATTTTAGCAGCACCGAATCGGAGAAGAAATCATCCCAGAAGACAGGTCAGTGCCCCTTTGTTGCGTCATCTTCCTTCATAACAATCCCGGCAAATTGCTTTGAAATTCGTTTGATTACCGTAGCGCGATTATCGCACCAGTAGGTCGAGTGTGAAGAGCAGATATTGTGGCTGCAGGTCGCATTGTGTCGCGCGTCTAAGTGAGTTGAAAGCCGACACAATGGAAGAAGCGAGGCGGCAGACATCGTAAAAGAGATTGAAATTTGATTCCCGTAGCATCAGCTATTACTCCACGCCATCTTCCTTTATTTGGGCGAAATTCTCAGCAATTTAAGAAGAATATCACTTCATAACATGTCATTTAGTCCGTTTTATGTTCTCGTGTGATGACGGGAGGTGACAAACTTCCATTATGTAATTGCCCATGCCTATAGCCTAAATCCCATAGCCTACATTCCTATAATACACCACCGAGTGGAGATTTTAAAATAGAAAATTACTCAGATATCACTGGAGAATACTAATTGAACCAAACAGCACATACTTGCCATTAAATCATTACCAATTGGTGTAAAAGTTTTAGGTGAATTACAGAAACAATTATTGTAAATATAAAAATTGAATCTTTCTGTGAGAATTTCATGGGGGATAAACTGTTGAGGCCTGGAGCATAGCAATCAGCCATAGATATGGAACCTAAGTATACGAGATATGGAACTGCCATTTCACACTCGGCAAGGCAAGTTTACACAACGATAGACACCTAAGTTTTTTTCTAGCCATCGTGGAAGAAAAAAAAAAAAAAAAAAAACTTCTGATGAATGAATGACTGGCGAGGATTAGAAGGGAGTACCAATTAAAAGCAGCCGGTCGAATACTCTCTCCTGATTGGTTGGCAGGGCGAATGGTACTCGTGCCTGTGTGAAAGGCATTTCAGAACATTGCGGTCTTTGACTTGGCCGTGGCCGATGTCAATATACATCAGAGCCGATCCCAGCTTATAATGCAGCGATATATAATAGCCGTTTTTTTTATTAGTGCAGTATATAACTCATCAAAGGCGGAAAAGAAGTCTATTTGCGTGGCTTCTGCACGCGATTGGAATAGTTACGCCGACACTCGGCCAAGTGAACCAACCGCCCAAACTGCTTCGTGCTATTCGTCCCGACTTCAGCTCGGAGCGTTTCCTTTTTGCGAACACTGCCAAATTCTAACATCGGGCGTGTTCCGTTCACCTGCGCCTAATGGCTTGACCTCTGACCTTCTCCGCACACCTCATGCCTTTCCACTTAACCTCCAATAAGCACAGGGAACCGTCAACCTCAGTTACGCAATCGTCAATCAATCAGAACGAACGAGTAATCTGCGTACAACGTTGGCGTTTGTTCGCCGAGAAACATCTCATTAATCAGCCTGGTCAGCCAGCAATAACACAATAACCAGACTTGACACAGCACTTCGATTGAAGAGTTATCGTCCTGTATATATTTGACGAGTTACACGGCTCCGGGGTCACGAACCGAATCTCAACCGATGCTACGTGCCGGATCATCGATCAGGAACCAATATTGATCGAACACATGAAAGAAACGTTGTCTGTACAGATAACTAGTCTTTATCTGCTGCGAGCAACTAACAGCTTTCGAGCGGCAGACACCGGGCTTGCGTGTTGGCCAGATGCCGCGGAGACTGAGCGAAAGATGTCGGTGCCATGCTACACCGACGGATGGCGTTAGGAGCAAATTGGTGCAACCATCCATAGACATAAAGAATAATAGAGCGAACATAACATAAGGGCCACCAACGAAGGCGACGCACAGATCTGCAGTATACGATCACAGATCAATCACAGATTGAAATTCGGATTTTGTATTATACTTATTGACCTGCGACACTTAGTATGGTGATGTAAATGAGGTGCATATATATATTAGCATATATAATGGGTTAATTGCCACCACATCTGAGACCGTTTGATGGAAGGGGCGCGAAACGGCGTTTGCGGTGCGCCACTCAACGCGGGCATAACAATAACAAACGTTACGCTGATAGCAAACGGATCAAATCGCTGAACGTTATACGAGATCAGAGCAACCCTGGATCTGGAATAAAGTGATCCCGGTGAGCAAATCCGGATGCCTCGAATCCAGACACCGCTTAAGATAACAACCTGTTATCCATTATTAAGATTATGATTTTTGTTTTAATCTTTTCATATTTTTCTACTTTAATTATATAAAAAAATATGAATGAAAATAAATGAAAGAAAAATGAGTACTTATATGAAATATAGAAAAAAAATATATAAATTTCTCTACTCAGAAATTATTGATTATAAACATAAAAGCATGCCTGATATTGTTTATGGAGAAGAAGAAAAAATCTTGCACCGACGGAAGAACGGCGAGATTTTCATTCAAGAAGTTTCTTCAAGACCGTTATTTTTCCTCTCTCAGTTTTCTTAAAAGAAATTCTTCAATGAAATTTACATCAAAAGAGGAAAAATTATATGTATCTCAAGCAATTGCTCTTCAAAGGCCGCAGTGAGAGAAGATCGCTATCGTAGGTTTACAACCAATCCATGTTATGGCGAATTCGCCGCAGTTTCAAATAGCCAGGTTCTATAGTGCAACTTAAAGGGGTGGTCAAAGTAATTTAGGATACTTCTTCCTCCAGCGCTGTTCACTGCGATGCTACTGTAAAGAGTTGATCCCAAAGAATCTTAACCGTGTTCCACGGGCGCATAACCAACACTTGTCAGGGAACAAAAATAGCTCAAAAGCGAATCTTTACGATGACGTTTTCGAGGAATTCCCTCTTGAGCGAAAAGGGCGCGAAAATCGTTCATCTTCCATTTTCTAGCGAATCTGGCCTCAAAACCAGTTGCTAAAACACACGTAGCACAATCAGGAGAGTTAGAGGTTACTAGCATTTGAATCTCGACAAACACTGAAATCACCTTTAAGAATTCCACTAATTTATAAACCAGAAAATTGCGCTGTAATGATTGACGCTATATGCTACACGTAATTGAGTATGTATACCACTGTGTCAAAACTCGGCATGAGACCTTTTATCAAATGTACACGTGATAATTACAAGATAAGGTTAGAGTAATCACTAATTAGAGACAAGGCCGACATTGCAGTCTCCGGGCGAAGTAGGTCAGAGGTGGAATCGGGGTCAGATATGGTAAGCCAAAAGAAATAATCGCTTGATAGCGTTCAGGACACAACACGTATATCACAAAGATAGAACTTGTAACAGAGGATGTCAAAAGTAAGATTGATAATGGATTAAAAAGAGATTGGAAGCAGACGACAGTGTGTGGGTGGTACAAGGTCATCGACCTTCCAGAGGGGAGAAGGTGGACGGATATCGTCAACGGGGCACCCCAGGAAGTACTCGCAGGAGTACTGAACAAGGCAAGTCTCAGGGTCATCATCCGTCGGGTCAAGGTCGAAGTCCGTCTAGGCACTGAGGCCCACTTGATGCCGTGGCGGCGGCGCATAAACATTCGGCTAAAGGCGCGTTCATATGCGCTCCGGGTGGGCGCGATTTTTTTTAGCAAGAGTTCAAGCAATGCATATGGAGATAACCGACAACGTTATCACTTACGCATGGGTACTCACCATTGTCATGCAGATCCCTGAAGAGGGACGTTGATCCCTTTGCCCTGGAAGGGGTGTTGCGGAGGTATCGTTCCACACTCCGCCGATCCAGCGTCGATCGACCCGCTCGAGCTGAAGCGACAAATATAAATATACATATATAGCATGTTTTGTATATTGCGTAACAGATTACCCATAACAAGACTGGCGCCTGTAGGATCAATTACATAACAGCATAAACATGTGTTGGAAGGTGTACTACATTGTAAGAGATACAGTAACATAACCCAGGGAATAGCGCCATAGGGCTCGGTGGTCGCGGCGATAACGAGCTAAAGATGCCATGCATCTGAGATTCAGCAGATGCCGACGGATCGCTTACTCAGAATCGCCTGTAGTGACCGCTGCCAGACAACGCGTCGGCCGACGGGCTCCGTTGGGTCTCGTGCTGTGAGCAATCAACATGCAAATATCCTAATAACCAACCCTTCACGTAACCCATCGAGGGAAAAGGCCCCGTGAGTCACACCATCCTAATCTGGATACTCGGTCGTCCTTGCGAGGATTGAGTCCCCATTCAGAGCAGCCATATGCTATATATAATTAAATAATATATATTTAAAATACATCGCTCGGGAATTTCATTTTTTTTCTTTCTTTTTACAATTTGAAAGCACTCGAGGAGATTAAACGTTAAATAGAGAGTAAATTTAATGAAAGTTTAATGAAAGTATGCACACTTGCATGTAGTGTATATAAACTGGCAGGTGATTTTACCAACCATTAGAGGTAGGGAAAAATGACGAAGCAAGTACTCGACCCAGTATATACTATAAACATTCAGATGAAAGAGACACCGAAATTCACGCATTTATGAAAGGCGCAATATACACGCCCAAGGTACTGTCTCAGTATTCGGGTTATTGCACTTCTGAAGGTCAAACTCCCTAATTGCAGGTTCTCGGACCGCAATTTCAGATTACGGGGAGGTTAGGGCTGGGGCGAGCCCGGCTTTTATGAAGCGATTATTCGGTCGTCCGGATGCCGGAGTCTGCTCAACATCTTGGAGGCTCGTCAAGCGCTCATCACGCATGCGCAAGGGTCATTAATCATCGTTAATTTTAGAGCACGTGTCAAAATACATTCAGAGGTTGAAAAAAAAAAGGGAAAAAGCTTTACACAAAATACTAAGCACTCAATACTAGGAGTCCCCTTCTTCCTTAAATTAAGTGAACTTGATATATCATTATTACACTAACTTTTATTTTTATTTCTGATTCAAACGTGCCATACACAAAGATAAGGCCGAGATGTAATCGTCGAAATATTCGTGACATTACGCAAATGTCGAGCTCGGTTTGCACCTCAAACGAACGAAGTTGTGTTGGCGGGCGCAAATCCCGGAAAGCGCTTCAATTAAAAACGAATCTTCCCCATATCCTTAATTTCTGGTACCTAAAGACCTCCTTCTTCCGGGGAACATTTCTCGAAGACTTAATCCAAGGGGATGGATTCTAGGAGCCGTTAATTCCTGGGATAATTCAGAGAATTGCGCTCATTTAGGCCGAGTGAAATTGGCGCCAAAATGTCGCGAGCAGACGTCAGGGAGCATTCATTGAGCCGAGGTGATTCACGGGTAAATATATGCCAACCCTCAAATCATGACTCAACTCTCAGCACTGACCTCATGAGAGGTCATTTAGTGAAGATGCAATCGAATTAAACCCAGAACAACTAATTTCGCTGCCATTTTCTCCCGAGAAAAAAACCCAACATATCCGGTTCAAGACGCAATTATAAGGTAAACAGCACCGTAATCTATAAATAACCTTGAACGCGTAAATTAAATCAGTTCAAGGTTCACGAATTATCAATAATTAATAGCAAATATACTAATATACAAATATTTCGGAACCCGATTGCACACGGAGCTACCATTGATGCCTCGTTAAGCACGAACCGAGAGGTGCTAACAAACGCATCTCTATAGCGCAGATAAACGTCGTTCATAAGACGCGATTCTGCTCGAGTGCCGACCAGAAACAACATTCGCGTTATTTCAGCCCCGATTAACCGAGTGGACACTAGAAATTAACGCTCATATCACGCTTTTAACGGCCCTCGCATATAGCGCCACAGCAGACAGAGGCGCCGCCGTTCCAACGATTTTTTTCCCGCCAAAATCTCCGCATGACCCGAGCGAGGTCAAGAGATCATATTTGAGAATGGACATGCGTTCAATTTACCACGCGTCAATTATGAGGGCTGCTTATGGCCCCCGTGGGAGTTATAAATCGTTGAATCGTCTAGCCGATCGAGCACCCAGGAGGAAAAGGAAAAATGAAAGCGAAACCAGCATTGGGTCGTCTGCTGACGATTGATGGCGGGAAGAGCGGTTTCATTCGCTTTAATGGTTCGGTGGCGTTTGGAAAACTGTTAAAGTGTCAACGGGACGCTTTACAGGCGTAGCTTTTTCCCTTCTTGGCGGGAAAACTGGCAGCCTTATCGATAGAGAAACCTCGGCGCCGCAAGTTCAACAACTCTGTTAAAGTCTCCAGGAAGCGTCCGGAGCTATCTTGAGAAAAGGGATAAATTTGCGTATTTTGGCATTTGTATATACGCGTCAGAGGTCGAGTCTGCTTGTCACATAATGTCGACAAGAGTGTAAACGTCGAATCTATGATAAAACACACGATGCGGAAGAAAATGAGGAAGTACAAGTTACGAATGGCTTCATTATGCCCGCAAGCCTTTGTTTTTGTCACGCGCTGTGAATTTGATACGCTTGAGGGAACACACACCGATTGTATTTATGCGTAGTGGGGAACTTTGGGGAAACTGTCCAATAAATATTACATCACTCTTTTCATGTGAAATGCACACACAAAAAGTACAACCACATAGAGGAAATACTCAACGTACTCTGATTGGTGGATTTGAATCATTGAGCTCCTCTAATTGGTCCGTTCAAATTGTTGGATGATAATGATTGGTCAATATGAATTTTTGAATGAAATTTGACTCACGTCTTGGGATTTCTTCTTTGATGGATTCTAGGAAGTCCCTGGGCGTCATATACAGATTTCCCTCGAATTCCACGGACGCAAAAGCGAGGAATCGAAGTTCTCTCTGAGTCTGCACCAGCGCCGCTTTCCGTTGCTGCTTCGTCTGCTCCTGCAAACAAACAATTTTTTTGTTTATGTCAACACAAATAAACGGTGGTCAGCGAAGATGAGTCGACCAGCGCACTTAGTGAGTCAATGCCCTCTATACACAAGGCACGAGGCGCGTGCGGATATGGGGAACTTCAGCACGGACTGGCGTTTGTTGATTAACCCTGTCGAACGCTTTCGACACATCCAGCATTACTCATCGGCGTTGGATGGATCGCAGCATCACTTAAAGGGCTCATTCAACTCAATCAGTAATTTGGTTTTAGACTACACTACAAATCCGCAGACAACTTCTGAGAATAAAACTGTTGTTTGTTGTAGTGGGTTTTTTTTTTTTTTTTTTTTTTTTTTTTTAAATCAATATTGGAATTTGGTGATCCCACGAAATAAATGATAAATTGGAAATAATTCGCGTAAAAATGGCGTCGCCATAGAACGGAAGATCGATCGTTCAGACGGCAACAACAACAGCGTCTGGCTTCATGACAGAATTTTGGAAGCGAACTAAATTGATTGCTGATTCAGTGGAAAATCCGAAACGTAGCAATATGTAAGCTCCACGTGTGAAATGAAATGACGGATGGCGGAGGAGTACAACGCAAACATATATAATACACACTGCATGCACGCAGCCTGGAAGCGTTCATTTTACAATGTAATGTAATTGGCGACGTGGATTACGCCGGGGTTGGAGAGCCGCATCGGTTCGATGACCAGACGGCGCTTGTCTGGGATACAGAGGCCGGTGCAGAACACTCAAGAAGCGAGAGTGTTATCAGCATTCGCGGCCTCTGCTATATCACGGTGTGGAGCAAGAGGGGTCTGTAGGATGGCGCACATGCGAGGAGGCAAGACGAGGCCTCGAGCAAGCTACAGCAGACTTATGTGAGGAGCATCCACGAGACAAAGGTGCCAGACATCTTTCCTTGCTTCTTATACTAGTCTTTTTCCAGTGCTTAGAGTTGCGAAAATGCATTATAGGCAGAAGGCTGCGAAAGAGTAACTCAGAGGCTGAAGATAGCACGCCATGGTTGATGCAGTTGTAGTGTTAAGAATACATGTGGTAGGGATATAAATCTCACTAATAGCGCGAAACCACAGCGAGGAGGGCAGGTGTGAGTATTGAACGACTTCATCAACCAGTGTCATGACACTTCTTCAATGGCCTCAGCGACGCAGCCCATTAAGGCAGCCACAGGAGAACATTGACACTAAACTACCTTCAGCGGCGATCGAGAAATGAGATCTGTCGCGGCTTGACGGCATTCTTCGCTCCCTCTTTGAGGCTGTCAAGAGAGAGAAGAAGATGTCGAAGCATCGTTTATTGCTGCTCCAATACTTTGAAGCTTTCCTTTCATTTGCAGCGAAAAGCATTACATCAGAGAGAAACACTTCACCTTCGAGTCGTGAATGCAGGAAAAGACACGCATCACGGAGACACCTTCATAATACACGCGAAGAACCATTCGAAACATACGGCGATGCATTCAAACTGCGATCAATGCAATTTCTCACCAAATTAAAAAAAAAATTAAGCCCTTAACTCGGTATGCAATGACATGTTACTACTTCTGTATCGGTGCTTCAACTTTTGCTTTGAAAATTTACCATTAATTTCCTTAAATATATTAACCCAGTACATATATAATGTATGAAATCACGCGTATTCTTCTGTTGGGTATAACTGGCAATATACGCATGTGACACATTTACCATGTCATTTTAAATGTCATATTATTATAATTATCCTTTCACCAACTCAGATTCAAATTAATATAACATCCCTCAAACACTTGTAAATCAATGCTGACCAACCAAAGCAGTTGTGAAAATTCCTGTGGTCAACAGAAAATGAATTCAAAACATACGCAATTCGCATGGTTGCATCGAAAGTCGATTTACAACAACACCTTTGGCCGATTTGCTTTCGGCGCACATCCCTCGACAGACAACTCAATGACAGCAACCATGGAATTTCTTATCAACGATGCACACAGTACTTCAGCTCTATACTTTGGTAACTTTACACACCATATACAGAACAGTACCAAAGATCATTGGCCCTGCAGTATATGACCTCATAAAGACTTGAACCATATAAGTGTATACCTGTAGAATAAAAACATAATAACTACACAAATAACAATTGAATTATGATTATTTTATATTGCATCATGCTTAACTGGAAAAACATAATTGGAGAGTTCAGATAAAACCCTGCCATGGTGACTTTTTAGATCTGATCAAAGCAAGGCATTGGAGTAACCTGAACCTTTGAAGTAACGGGACTCGTGATAAAGTTTCGGTATCTCTTCAATCCAGTAATTCTTTTATCATGAGCCAGTGCATAACAGCTAAAAGGTCAACCAGTTCACCACAAGGGTCGACCAGATTCAGCATGTAGAAAAAATCTTAATCATCTCAACGTGATAAATGAATATTTGTATATATATATATATATATATATATATATATATATATATATACACCAGTACCAAATAATATAGAAAAGGGATACAATTTTTGGTTACATTAACCTCAAATGAATGATTGAATTATAGGATAATAGTAAACTGAGGAAATAAATGGCATCTTATAAAAATGTTATTATCTAGATACGTTTGTTTAACTTTATTACCCCGATAAAAGGCGAACATTGAGCTAAGCCAACAGACTAACAGTTTCTTTCATAAATAGGTTTGCAAATATTGATAACAATAGGAGCGATTAGCATTCTTGAAGGTCCAAGCGCACTTATTACTCCACTGGAGAGATACAATTAACCACAGATCAAGATTCCATAAGAGTAGAGATAAAAAAGAAAAGAAAAGATATCGCAGCATATAAGCGGAATCTCTGGACACCTCTGCCGCTATTGGCAAAAGTCAACACTGTTTGCACTGCTGAAGACGGAGTTTCGCTGAGTAGACAGTATTGTTTAGCAGCGGCATAGTTGTGGCTTTTCGTAGGAATGTGTTGTGTGATGAAGCATGTCGATTGGATCTTAATCGGGATTACAAATGAACAACGTCTTTACACCGAGAATTTGTTTATCTTAGGATGGTGGAGAAAAGAGCTGTGAGTATTTGCTCAATCAATTGGCTCCAACTCAGCACCCTTTGTGGTGCTGTGCCTTTGTTGTGCCAGTCTCGCTCAAAAAACCCATTGTCATAATTCATTGATTTCATAAAAATTAACAGACTAAGAGTTCTTTGAGGATTCATGTGTGTGAGTGCTTCTTCAAGAGCTGAAATACACATGAACTTTTCAAACAGAGATTTAAAGACACAGAGGAGCTAAGAGCTGCTCAGAAGTCAATGACCAGACAATGACCCAGGTGTCAGTCCTCAAAACATTGCAACAAGAAAAGGAAAGAAAAATCCCCAACTTCATCTCAGCACATCATCCTGATAATGCAAGGTTCAAGAAGAGAGAAGTTAAATCATTTTGCCTTCTGCAAAATATGACTGTCACAATGTGGTTATTCGGATTATCAAAGAAAGCATTCATATCACTGGATTAATTGAGAGAGCAATTTGTACACGGTTGCAGCAATAATATTGACAGAATTTATGTTCTCTCAGGAGAATTGCGAAGAGCCCACTTGAACTCGTTCTCGTGAATGGCATGACAGATCATTGCACATTGCAGCAGAAACTGAAAGTGAAGGCTTCAAAAGGTAATCAGACAATTCTTTCACTGAGTGACATATTGTTCAATAGAGTACTTGTGGTCATCTATATACTTTCTCCATACATCTTATACATGCATGAAGGAATCAATATTTTATAGGATATAGGAGATGCGTTCACGCATGCTTAGAAGTGAGAAATCTTCTGATAGGCCTGATGTCAACAACTGCAGCATTGCATGTTGTCACACGCTTCACGCCTTTAATATTGTCCAAAATAACCATTCATGACCTCAACGGAGGCTAACTACAAACACTCAATGATCAGAAGCATGAATAGGCCCCTCAATTATACTTGTACACATATAGAGGCCAAAGCATGATACCTAATTTAGAGCCAGGTCATGCTGAAAATCATTTATTCGGGTTCATAGTTTACGAAGTAGGCCATGTCAAAATAACATTTGATTTCAATCAATTGGCAGAAGTACACTTACAATAAGTGATAACAAATGATCATGAATTCGACACAGAACTAATTTATGCTATCGACACTGACAGCCAAGAACCAAGTTCGATGAAATTGCTATATATTTACATGAATCAGGAGTGTACTTTTTATTGATCTATAGAATCATATCGATATTTGCTAACATGTGACAGTTTATGACAGACATCACATAAAAGGCAGACATCCTAAGGTGGATTCAACTCATACTTGACATAGCACAGCGTGCAAATACTGTGAATATTTAACACTGATGGTGAAACAACATTGAAATACACTCTGCATTGATAAACTACAAATAACATAAGAATATATGCATCAGACCTAATTATCTATAGGCTGACAATGACTAGTCTTAAATCATAAATGCAACAGTAGGGCCTACTAACACATATTTTGAGCCTGACCTACTTGGCCTGTTAGCTGAGCATGCAAGTATACGCTAATCACAACTTTTGGAGAAGTCAGTACATACTAACATAGGCGATAGTCTATATTCGAAGTTAAAACCCGTGCATAATACAATACATCACTTGAAACAATTGACCTATGACCACATGATTATCATATGAATGATGACAATTCCTAGCTGACATACTACAGCGAGCCCTTTGGGTCTCTACAGACCTCGCCCGAGAATCTGTGCTAGACAATTCCTAATTAATAAAATATTTAATAAATATGGACATACATAATTAAATCGTCATAGCGCGATGCTGACAGCCGATTCTTCTGATATCTTGTATAGCAACTCTTGAAATTGACCCATGCGTACATCGACCCAAATATCGTAACACACTTCGTCGAGGGATTGCATAACAGTTTGTTGTCAAGCGAAGAAAAAGCTGTCAAACGCTCACCTCCGCAATAACATAGAGTTTGCCAGACTTTTCGCGCGTTTTGTGCACGAGATAGAGCGACAAAAGCACGCCAGCAGACGTGCCCGCAATCTTGTAAACTAAATTCGAGCTCCGTGGCAGTGATTGTGAGCTGAGACCCCTGTGGGGCTCGAAACATCGCCAAAAAGTTCGCTTCGGAAGTCTTCTCAAGGCGGCCGCCATCTTGGAGCCTTGATGTGCGCTTGCGCGCAGGTTGTGACCTCATTACACGGCTTCCCACAATGCACCGGACCACAACAAGGTTCAGCATGTGCGAACATGCTTTTCTATTTATGGTCATGATTTAACCCTTAATTATGGGCACGAGGAATGCACGATCAGCTGATTGCACTGATCGAAAGTGTCGCATTCTGGTGTCGGATATAAGCACGTTTTATTACGCAATGTGGCACAATGTGGGCCAGGAGTTCTGTTTGAACTTACTCAGTCGGCTTACTTTTACTAAATTCCAGGTAATTTGATTGGCTTTAAGCGCCACGTGCGTGTGTTTTCGTCGCCAAGCTGAGCGCATTCTTCAGATGCTTCGCCGTGCAGCCTTTCATTCAGCGACGAACGAAGAATAGGAGAGCGCTCCATAAACCATGGGAGACACCCGAGAAGAATGGGTGGCCGCATCACTTCTCAATAGCTCTATATACCCCGACTTTAATCGAGTCATACAGACCTCATAAAACTCTTGACCTACTTGTGGTGGTGATATTCATGTATTACTAGCAGTGTATACTAGTACATGCACTGAACTATTATTTTACACAATTCAGTGATTGATTGATTGATACCTACATCATAAAGTGATATTTTGCTATTTAAATACTCAATTCAAATCACACACTCCTCCATTGTGTCGGCATAAGGGGAGAAACCAGCTAGCGCACGGATAATCTGAACCCAGAATGGATCCATCTGGATCAACCCCCATGACGAATGACGTCACCAGCCGTCCAAGACCCTGCAGACGCCGCGGCCGCCGCCGCTGTAGCCAGCTGCCGTTGAGAGCGCTGGCCTATGCCAAGCGCCGCGCCTCTGCGATGCTGTCGGAGATAGGCCTCGCCAGCTCATTGGCGCAGAGCAGAGGAGGAGCTCTCTCATTTTTTTTTCACTCGCTGGGACCTCCGCGATACTTAAATGCGAGGCCTATCCAGCCCCGAAGAAGTCTGCCGCTGAATCAGATCAAAGCAGAGCGGTCTGTCCTCGGATGAAACCTCCGTCAGTTCTGTCCTCGGATAAGCAACCGTGGATTTAAAGTATTCGCTGGATAAATTTAAACTCTGTGGATTATTGTAAAATGCGACGTGTACTTGGATTAAATGCTGTTTAATTGATCCGTGCACCATGTCAGGGCAGGATCAGATCACTCTCCAGGTAACTACATTCAAAGTCGGGGGCAACTGTACCATATACATGTATACACAGGTTGTAAACTTGGAGTTATCAAGTTTTGAAGTTTGAACTTGCGTCAGTCGACAATTATGTTTTATGACCACATGGCAGCGAATGATACTTACCCAGTATTCTTTAAATCGCATGATGCCCTTCGCTGCTCATTCAGTGCGATGTTGAAGAGCAATCGCCATGAACTCTGTCATGGTTTGAAATCATTAGAAGAGTCGACAGCATGCGATCGAGAATTTATCGCTGGGAGGGCGAGAGCTCTTGCTGAACCCGACCGCCCTCACCCCGAAGCCGCTGCTTCATCTTCACCGCCTTCAGAAGCAGAATAAAAATCGCTTTTTTTTTCTTCAACTTCTCTTCTATTGCCCTCTCCATGCGATAAAATATGTGTAATCTAACATTCACGTGGAAAAAAAAACTTTAAAAAAAAGGAAAAGAAAAATCGCAGAACCATAAGAAGAGTTGAATGTGTTTCGATTTTCACGCTGTCGGTTCTCCTGATGCGTCTTGCCATCGATGTTTATAAACGCCACCTGAGCTGTGTTTATGTCTGAATAAACTGGAGCCATCTCCACCGATCCAGACACCTCTTTTCTCCATCCCCCATGCACTTACTCAATTACGCAATGCATGTCACTAACCTCTGTTTATCTTCCCTTACAGTCATGCCTAGTCTGATCAACCTAACGCATGTGAATATTTGGACTACCGTCACAACTCCCGGCTCCAGTAACGACATGTGGCTGCACTCCGAAGGGGCACAGCCTCCAAACCCCCTTTCCCCCTCGCCCAAGGAGCGCGCGGAGAGGGCTCGCTTCCCTGTGCCCGGCGTCGACCATGAGAAGCTCCTTGCAGCACCCGACTTCATGCTCGCTGATGAGCGCAGTATTGTGACACGGGACTTGGTGGCCGGCGCCACGCGAGACCAGAAGTATTATTTCCTTACGAAATACGTCACCAACGGACACAAGGGATCGCGGTATTTGCAGATTGCGCCGCAGAACGTTACGACGCATCGAGAATTCCTGCCTAAATATTGTGAGTATGTCAAATCTGTTTACAGATTACACTCTACAACTATTATACAACGTCTGGTGATGCAATTTATGACAGGCCTCGTAGTAAAAGTACATTATGATGTGGCGTAAATTGTGCGTTATGATATTGTAATTCCTCGGTCTTCCGTAAATTTACTTGCCAACAATGAGTGAGTCGGGTGAGTGATTGACTAGATGATTGTTTTTCAGCGCTGATCGTGATGTTGTTGGCGTGCATCCATCCCGCGTTTTCGAGGAATAACTCTGTGTGTGACTCGTACGCACCCATTCACAGTTTGCGTCCGTCGAAGAACAGGGATGCGTACAGATTGTACTTCTTGCAAGGTGACGAGTCAGGCACGTGTCTGTGTGTCAACGACACGGGCAAGCTGTACGTCGAAGTAAGTACACTGTATTGCAGTGCTCTTGTTATTATTCAATGGTGTTCCTTATAGGATTGCTCGAGTGTGTTGAGTGAGGGGCGTGGCGAGTGCGTCTTTTACGTGAAGCCGCCTGAAAGTGATCTTACCATGAACGTCATCTACAGTTACCAATACCCGCGTAACATGAAACAGTGCAGAGACCGTGAGGACAAGCGGCACCGTGGCTGCAGTAAGCGCTGGTACGTGCAGATAAAAGGGGGTCAAGTGAAAACTAGACGTGCGAAGCCGTCTCGACCGCTCGATCACACGGTGACCTTCAGGAAGCAACCACAAGCCGGCAAGGACGGTGTCGACCAGAAGAAGTTCGGCAACAGTCTTCCGACCACGACAGCGCCGCTCATCCGCCACGTGCCGAAGGGCAGCGCGTTTTTCGACCTGAATAAACGTCGACGTTCGCGGAAGAAAAAGAAATCATCGTCACGTGGGTTTAATCTACTGAGTGGGCTGCACACGGGACTAAGGCATCGGAAGAACAGGGCAAGGAAAAAAGGGGGAGGCTACTTCCTCATAGGACACGACAACTAGGTGGACCTAGTGCCGACCTAGTTCTTTTGATCTCATTCGGTTGTTGCCAAAGGACACAGTGTGTGCATTAAGTCGCTACCTCTACGACCGGACTTCCGGTTGTGCTCTCTTCGCGAGCCTCGTTTTGTGCCAAAAGGACTCGTCTCACGTGACGAGAGATTCCTCCTTATACTCCTTATTCAGGAGGGCAAGGAGGAGAACGCTGCATGTTAACTCTCTCTCACTGCCAGTTGCTGTGCTACACGTTGTCTGTCGTATTTATATGATATATATATATATATATATATATATATATATATATATATCTCTGCCATAATCTTAACGTTATACCAGGCCGGAAGGTTAAGAACATCTTTTAAAGGAGAGTTATACTAGACATATAATATATTATATATTCTACTATCGTCCTGCAGTTTTTATTTCGTGGTAAAAGAACGAATTTTGACCTCTATTCCGAGCTACATCGTATTTTTATGGAGAGGATATTTATACTTTTATAACTGAATCTGTTAATCTCTCTTGTTGCTGAGTGTGCACGATGTTTCATTCGCTTCCAGTTGCAAACATCAAGAAATTATAATTAAAAATTTGTGTGATTCAATGTTTGTTGTTCTGAGGACTGTAAATTCTTTTGTTCACTCAGTATTTAAATTCATTAGGTGAACATTTCACTTGAACCTCCCTCCTCTTCCGCCGTCTACCTCCAACGAATCGAACTCTCACTTGAAGAAAATCAATAATAAAAAACTTCTCCAAATCATTCAATAAAATTCACAGATTAAGAATTCCAAAGGCGTCCAATATACCTCATGACGGACCAATGCCCATCATCCCTCTTCGTGATCGACATTCCATGCATGAAAATCATTTGCATATTACACATATAATTATGCAAATGAACCCCAACCCACACCCTGCTTAACGTTACCTTGTTATAAGAAATTCGAAATATTGAATGACGAAATATATATGCCCTACCCGGTCAGTCAGTCAACGATTGCCAATCGTCCTCTGTTAGAATAATATATTTATTTTTATATATTATTATATATATATATATATATTATGGTCATTTATGCATTTGAAATAAACATACCAAATCTGCATTCTTTCCCTCGTTGCATTTTTTTTTATGCGTTATGATTTCCGAGAGAATCTCTGTGCAGAGAACAAATAAGTCGTTGATCAGCCGGATAGCGAAGAAAACTCACATCAATCGAGGGATTTCTTTGTGTTTGTGGGATATATGCACTCAGTGAACTCTTGTGTTGTGCTAAATTTACTATTGAGACGACTTGTGGGTGGTCCAACGGCTGCGTTCTTTGTACGCATTCTCTATCAACATGAAAAATGGTAAGATTCGAGTTTTGCGGATTTGCATTACAGCCGCGCAAAACAACTCCGAGTGAACACGTGTCGATTACAGATACAAAAATGCATCAAAGTCCTGATTATCACAGTTGGGCAGGTAGCATTTTATTGTTAATTAATTGATTAATTATTGCACCATGATAATTATCCGTTTTCTTCCGTTCCGTATGACTGTGATTGGTTTATTTCGGATAAGATAAACTCTTCTTCGATTCCTCTTCCGTCTGCGAATTTATCTGAAAACGAAGATCGGCGTGAATAATTTATGAATGAGTATGAATGCAACGCACTGATGTTATAATCATAGCGCACCTAATAACTTTATAATCCCGTTGACCCGTACTATACGTACATAATCATAGTTTAACGTGGCTGGTAAGGAACCACACAAACCAACGAATTTTGAATCTGACCCGAAGTTCAAAGGTAAGCTTAAATGGAAAATTCATGCAAACAAGCCTAATCGCATGAAAAGCTGCTGCAAGATTTTGCTGGGTTGCCTAAACAAGTAAACCTCCGCGAACCTTTCACACTACGGGTCACATGACTGTGTTGTACGTAAAACCAGATTGACTTGTCGATTTGTTAACCCGAATTATCCGAATATGCTAACCCGAATTATCCGAATACACCGTGGTTGTACGTGTGACTCAATGTGTTACATGATGATAATGTATAACAATACAGCCTCATCTCAGTTGGATGATCAAGTGCGTTATGATCGACCTTGAACATCTGTCAAAACAATCAATTCCAATTTTTTTTGCGTTTAATACGACGTATGATAGTCCTTGAGGCAGGTTTCGAACAATAATAAGCTATTTTGTTTGCAATGTAAGGGCTAGAAGTTGAGTCTCAAGAATATGCAACGTGTATTCGGAGGTTTTGCATTTGAATACGCTGGTTTGCGTGCTTTGCGAAGTGTGCTGGTTTTTCTGTGACACACCGATTTTGCTTAGCACAGAGAACTTGCTTAGCATGGAAAATCATAACGCACCTTGTAGAAGCATGCACGTTTTAACGGCAAGAGCCAGAATGATTAAGAAGACGACGACCGCGATGGCAGATCCCCAGGCTCGGGTTCTGAAGTCAAGGAGGTCGACGTAAAGGATCACAGACGCCGATGGCGCGTCTTGGAGAGCAGCCTTCTCCGTCGGCGAAGAACCGTTCACCAGGATGCTCCAGACACCTATAAAAATCATAACGCAAAATAATCATAACGTAAAATTGAGATCACTCTCGGATGTTCAGAAATTACTATACATGCTTCGGTTCTTGGTGTGTTGCACTCACCATGGCAGTGATGGAAACAGTCTGCACTGAGACCTAAATACGGTGAGGTTTCATTTCTCAATTCAGGAGTAAAATTCACATCACATATATTAATGCAAGGTAAACACGACAGCACTCCTGTGTCATTAGTGAATACTGTGGCATAGCAGTAATGCCGCCAGGTACAAGTCGTTCCACAAAAGTACTCATCAACAACTGAAACATCCGACGAGAAGTCGCTACGCTTTGACCTCAACTTGAGCACACTCCCAAAGGAATACCGCGCGCCCGCTTCCCGGAGCGCGCTCAGTTCTGTACGACTTTGTAAGGCATCACTACGGCAGGCAGCGTCCACGAAAACACAAACGATGACCACGCATCCGAGCGCTGCACTGAACATGATCACTGATTCACTGGTCAGTGTCGATCAAGCAACCACTGAGGTATCCGTGATAGGCATTCGTTGAATGGCAATGACCTAGATTCATCTACACAAACGCCAATGAATCAAGATGAAAAGGCCTTTAATTTTGCATTCAGGTCGATCGAGGCTTCGGCATTCAGCGAAATCTGCTGCAAGCTGCCGCGTGAAAAGGCATGGTATTAATTTGGCCTTGCGCGTGTGGCCTCTCCTGACATTATGATTGCATATACATGCTTTTGATATTCATCGTGCTATTTCATTTTGTGCGAATCGGGATTACGATAGGAAATGACCTGCACACGGAAGGAGAAATTCACAGAATGTAGGCCTACATGCTGGGGGCATGCTTAGCATAATGCTTAGCATGCATCATGGTAACGATAGCCCTTTAAGGATAATTTTTGTGGTCGTCCCAGTCGCCTAATGTCTCCGAAAAGTGAAGGAGATAAACGTCTCACTGTCACGTGCCCAGGGTGGGCAGGACACACATTCTCCGTCTAATTGGCCAGCATCGCGATCCAGTCCCTGTAGTAGGCAGCCTTTTGGGCTAGCCAAGAAATGACGAACTGCTCTGGATACGTGAAGTGGCCGCTGGTCGACGGAGAACTCCCTGATTTCCAACGAACACTTGCTTTTATTGGGGAAATGGAGCACAGGTGGAGATTGATTAGAGGGTGCGGGCGTTTTACAGCCCCACCTTCACAAAGTGAGGTTATGTAACAACATCGTAATTACATCGAGATAAGGGGGTACAGGTGTTCAAGCAAAATGAGAAACCAATTAAACATTTAAATTGGTTTAGGGACGGGGGTAGTCGCGACATCTCATTTGGCGTTTATTTCTAGCGGTCCAACCCAGACATTTCAATAGCTGCAGGAATATGCAAGATCGGTCACCTTTGGGAAATGGCTGGTGACCTGGAGGGGTAATAATTCAGGATAAATACATTCGCTGGTCGCCACCCCAGTCCTTCCCGCTTCCTGATCTGATGCTGTCGCATAGCCACTGTTCGCGGACCATAAATTTCAGAATTTGACCTGAATTTACATATTCATGAGGTCTCGGATGAGGTAACCAAACCGACAGGTTTATTGAAAGCAATACCCACCGCACAAAAGCAATTTGCGTGCACTTTGTTTTTATTGAGGTTGGAGAGGGGGGTTGGGCTTACTCAACCTCGGAATTCTGAAGCAACTAAGGCTTATGTTGCCCAAGGAGGTCAGCAGGATTTAAATGCTCAAATTTCTCAGGATACAAGTTGCTTCGGGCCCCTCCAATGGCCAGCGGAAAACCCAGCATGCTAACAACTCGGCCATAACTCTCTTGTGTACGATATGTATTCCACTAGGAATATATTCTGTTGTAATTCTGTCCGGGTCGATCTCTCTTTTAGTTCGAATTTAAATTTTAAGGGACTGGTACACACATTTCTAATCCGTTGAGTCTCTTTAGAAGTTCAGTGTTCACTGCGCCAGTCTTTGTTTTGACATACAGACGAATCCAACAGACAATGCACAAACTGAGCAACCAAATTAAATTGAGCGCATCGACAACTCTCTCCTTGCTTGTCAGGCCGGCCTGTCGCAGCCTCTGACCCCGGAAACACTGTCATTTGCCGATGCTGTTGGACACCCTCAGAATTCCCATCCCTCGCAGCAAACGCCGACCTCAACAAGGTCAACAACTACCTCAAAGAAGCGCCTCCCACCGTCAACAAGCCAGCCTGTCGACCCAGCAAAGACGCTGGTCGTTGCCAAACCAGCAGACCCCATACGGCTACAGAACACCATGAATTTGCAGACCAGCCTCAATGAGCGTGATCGCTCCATTGTGCCCCTTATAGCCACGGCTAAGGTCGTATCAAATGGCAACCTTTTTGTGGAAGCTAAGACCACGGAAGGCCTCGACGAGCTTCGAAACAAGATAGCCCCTCTCACAAGCGATCTCTTCGGGGAAGCGGCGCGCTTCATTGCGCCTGATGGACATGCGCCTGATGGACAGCAAGACCAGGCCAAAACACGTCATCATCAGAAATGTTCCTGCCCACTATGACGCGGACACCATCCTGGAGGAGGCCCGAGTCGAATACAGCAGCGCCTCATCCGTCATTAACTTGACCAAACCAGGGAGCACCGCCAGAAGGAGGCCCATAAAGCTGAGCCTTGACGACAGCAATCAATTGGAGCGACTTCTCAACCATGGCTTGCGAATGGGATGGGAAAAATTCCCTGCTGAAGCTTGGCAGCGAGAACCAACCCAGTGTTTCCGATGTCAGCATTTCGGCCATGCAAGCACTACCTGTCGCTCAAAGCCCCGTTGTGTCAACTGCTCGACTGAGCACCCTCGCACTTCCCTATGCTCAAGTGATACTCAATGTGCCAACTGCAAAGGCCAGCACAAGGCATCCAGCAAGTCCTGTCCATCCTACATCAAAGCCAAAGAAAGAGAACATGGACAGCCATAACATCTGGATAACGAACATTAGAGGCCTTGTATCCAACTTTGACTCTTTCCGCCTTGAAATCGAACACGCCCATCCATACCTAGTTATAGTCACAGAAACATTCCTATCGCCAGATGTACCTGACCAAGCGCTTCTCATACCAGGCTACTCATTTCTCCGCAGAGACCGCCGCAAGCACGGAGGTGGTGTGGCACTCTATTATCGCTCTTCACTTGGCCTTCGACGTCTAACTAGCCTAGAGACACAGGATTATGAGGTCATATGGTTCCAAGCAAGCACGAGGGAGCATGACATTATCGGCTGTGCAGTCTGTGGGTCAGACTTTGACATTACACAACATCTGCAACATGCCTTAGACGAAGTTAGCATTGAGTTCAACACAATCGTCCTTCTCGCCGGAGACCTCAATGCTCACCACCCTGACCTCAGTGAATCCATCAGCACCAACACGGCTGGCCGCCTCCTCCAAAGATTTGCAACTGTGAACGCTCTCACCCAAGTAATTCAAGCCCCAACCCGAGTCACCGCCCACCCATCGGACCCCGGCTCCACTTGAACACGCATAGCACTAACTGGAAAACCGTAAATGACCACTTTTCCAACATCAACTGGCATCATCGCTTTGCTGCATGCAACGTTGAAGATGCCTGGACTCTATTTAAGGATGCATATGAAGAAGTACTCGGGAGACTCTCAAAGAAATCCCGGCCGACTAGCCGGAGGACCAACCATGAAAGACATCAGCACAATACTTTGAATCAAGAGCTGATCCGCCCAAGGGCAACCCAGCAGGCGGCCTCGCGCCTCCACAGTACAGCTCGCACCCGAGAAACCCATCAAAGCCTAGTAACAGCCCGCCAAGAATTCACACTAGCCTGTGCAAACCACATTCGCCGTACCGATGAAGCAACTGTGAAGAGAATGACAGAGTCAAGCAACGCCAAGCAATGGCAAAAGTACTGCAAGAAGTTGTACAGAGGCTCAGCTGTCAAAGAGGCCATTCCCATAATGACGGTTGGTACTAAAAGCTACATCACTTCCAAAGACAAGGCAACAATCCTCAATCAGACCTTTATTGCGAAGTCCCGAGCCTCATCCCGACCCCGGTTCCCCAGTCTTAAGAAGAGAACAGACTCAACACTGGCGGATATCCTCTTCAATGAGTATCGTGTCAAGAAGATCTTGCAGGACCTCAATATCAACAAAGCCTCTGGTCCGGATGGAATTCAACCGAGCACTTTGAAGAATTGCTCAGACTGTCTCCACGTCCCCCTGGCTATTCTCTTCACCAAGAGTTTTACAGAAGGAGTCGTCCCAACAGAGTGGAAACTGGCTGCCCTTGTTCCCGTTTACAAGAATAAAGGCCAACGCATAGACCCCAACCAGTACCGGCCCATCTCCCTGACCTCCTGTGTAGGGAAGGTAATGGAAAAAAATATAAATGATGCCCTTCTCCAACACCTGATGGGCAATGAACTAATCGTGGATAACCAGTTCGGCTTTCTACCTCATCATTCCACAACCGACCAAATTGCTCTGCTTCTGCACGAGCTCCTTGCAGCAACAACCAAAAAATCTGTAGTTGCCTGCTTCCTAGATCTTGCAGCCGCATTCGACTCCGTGCCACACCCAGCAATTCTACAAAAATTGCCTGCCTATGGCGTGCGTGGACGATTATTCCGTTGGATTGAATCGTACCTTAGCTTCCGCACCCAGTATGCTGTTGTCGACCAGTCCTCATCACCAATAGCGCAAGTCAGCTCAGGAGTGCCCCAGGGAAACATTATTGCCCCAACTCTATTTCTCCTCTTCATCAATGACCTGTGTCACATTCTCTCAGCAAATACTAGCCTCTCTCACCCTAACTGTCACCCCGAAGCACTCGTTTACGCAGATGACACGATGCTGTATCGCACTGGGAAGGACCCAGCTCTCATCTGCCCAGCAATCGAGGAAGACCTGCGAATTGCAGGCAAATGGGCTGACATTAGGAGCATGCGCTTCAATGCAAGCAAAACAGTGGCCATGTACATCTCCCGAACCACCGCCACTCCACCGCCCATCACATTTGCCGGCGCCACTCTCGAGTACAGCCATGAGCACCGTCACCTGGGATTCATCCTAGACAGCGCCGTCAGCTTTCATGCCCACTTAAATGCGCTGACTCGGAAGGGAGCAACAGAGGTCTTTCTTCTTCGGCGGCTATCTTATAAAGTCAAAGACCGTGATCTGCTTTTAAAAATATACAAAATGTACGTGAGGCCGCATCTGGAATACGCCT
>KB302777.1:9640-76769 GCA_000328365.1 Capitella teleta
TATCTCATTGGCTGGTATTTGGGTATTTGTAGTAACATTTAGTCAACTGGTCGTATTCACCAAATACATGTACTCTGAATTCATTTTCACCCTCCCCACCTTGTGAACCATCTTGGGAATTCCGAGTGACGTTATATGAAATCTAGTGAAATGGATGTACCCAAATAGGGGTGAGTTTTCATCGGTGTGTGCCGGTGCTTCTTTTCAGTAGCGCCGGAGACCAGTAGGCCTAAATTCCCTTGCGCGCGTAATCAGATGGGCGCCTGAACGAGCATTGTGGAATATCAGCTGTTGCGTGGCGCTGCAGTACAAATTATCTGCTCTGTTTTGATTTTAGTAGATAAGCATTAGTGTTACAATCCCAACAACAGCAATCACAAACAATAGAACAGTTCGTTCTTCCTATAATAGTAATTTAAAAAAGAAGAGTATCGGATGCATGAAGATAATTAATAATGCGTACGATTTAAACAACCATCACCAAAAATGTTTCGCGCGCATTTTCTGCCGTTCGCCGCTCGCTGCGCAGGATCGTACTTTTCCGCGAAAATCGTTAATTTGAGTGACTATTTTATTTCGCATTTGTTTTATCTTTTTCCATTGTTGTCATATGCACTGTATGGCATACACAACGTGCGATCATTCCTCGCATACTAGTATTAATGCAACGGGTCACTATACTTATAGCAGCGTGTACTATATATCTTAACAACACAGAGAGCGATCCCTTATTTGAGAATCCAAATGATGTCCAATTAGTCTAGTCATTTTAGTTCATAAAGGGCCGAACCGGTCAAAATTGCATCAAAAGGTTTTTCATCGGAATTATCTGCAGGAGCCCCGCAATCATTGTTTTTAGTAATAAAACGAAGAGCGACCGGGTGCTCATTTAATCTCCTCTATTATTATCAATAAAAGCAACCGGCAGTGGCGTACACTGACCATGTACTGCGGCGCAATCCCAGTGGCGGAGGGAGTTGGGAAAGTTTTCATATTTCAAGTACTTCAAAGTAGAGAATTGAGGTAATAATTATAATCAACTACAGTGATTATGGATGGCATTACGTTGGTGTTCTATGCAGTAAGAAACAAACTACTCGTACATGATCGGATAATTTAGGCTTACTGATTTAAACTAAATTTGATTACAATTTAAATTTAAAATATATGCAGTGTTCTTAAAACAATATTATTTATAATTGTACTTGAAATAATATTTCAAGTATTATACGCATATACGTACGAACAAAAGAAAGCTATGGTTTCTTTTTCATTGTATGCACTAGTAATCTATAACCTCTTTAACCTCCAATCCTGGCCATATATGTTTTATTGATATTACTCTTACCCTCAGATGAAATTGTAATTGTCACAGAAAAAATCGAGTAATCGAATGATGGTGGACGTGGAAGCATTGAGAATCCTCCATAACATGCATCATGGCTTGCTTTACAATCCTTTAAAACTAACTACAGGATACACATGCTACAATAAAGATAAAAGGGAGCAGCTATAATAACCAAATAAATTTACATATAACTGATCTGAAAAGTATTGTGATTTTGTGGATTTTTTCATTAATCCAGGCATGATCAAATTTCTCATAACCCCTAGCTGAAGATGTTCAATCCTGAGAGTGGTATGCGGGATGGTTGACTCAAGTCAGGGGTCGGCATCTCATATCAAGTGGTGGGCTAGAAGATGAAACAGCCACAAAACCACGGGGTTTGACCAGAAAATAAATCGCAACCTCCACTTGACAAGTGCGCTTGAATGGGGCTTTATAATATCGTACAATTCTCCTAAGATTAATTATATATGAAGTTCTATTCTTTTTTTTTTCTTTTCTGTTTCCATTAGGATATCAGTGGTTCCTGTGGGTCAACCAGTCTCTCCACTTAGTCTTTCACTTGCTTCACTACCACTTTTGTTTTTTTGTTTTGTTTTTTTTTTTGTTTTTTTTTTCTTATATTATCGCAGCCCTCATAGATCGGGAACTCTCGAATTCCAACGAATGACCTCTATCAAACTATTTATCTTATAAACATCTCCAAAACTAAATCTATGATCTTTCATCAACCTTTAATTATATCACCTTGATAATAGCTGATTTCACAATTTTCTGTCAATGAAACCGAAATGCACTGGCGAGTATATCCTTCCTATAAATCGTTAGCATTCTTTTGTAGGCCCCTGTAACACCAGTACAACCTGACTGTTGACTTGGTCCAGTCTTTCGATGGCTCAGATGTTGCATCGGCATCGATCATAGAGATGGCTAGGTTGAGAGGGAACACATGATCACGTGATGGAGGGTTCAACTTCTCTTCCCTGCGTCCCCAACGAGTTTAGGGACATACATGGCATGTAAGGGGGGACACCGAATAGCACAGTGGGTTAAATGGTGGTATGCAGGATAAAGAACCCTTGGGATTTATCGATAAAAGTAGGGGGAAACCCCGGTCCCGGGCCTTCTAGCTGTTCTGGCGCCCGTATCACCCGAATGGGTTGTGTGGAGCCGTAAAACCCCATCACTCACTCACTCTGGCATGTAAGGCAAGAGATGGCAGGCCATGCTTAGTACGTTGCAAAACAATTGAATTATCTTTCTTGTGTGTAATCTAAGGAATCTGAGATTTCATGTGGATGTTGTGATTTTGTGTGAGTTTTCTTGTTTCAAATAATAGTATGTACACTGAGTAGAAATACTACCACTCATTCTTTCAACACCAACCAATCAAAACTACATGCACCGGTTCCCTTGCGACTCAGAATCATTTTTATAACATAAAATCTATAAGTAAAACAGAAGATTTTATTCAGCACCAGTAATTACTAAGTAGTCGATGTTCTAGTGATGAGGATCAATTTCTGGATAAACCAAAGACAGTTAAATGGCAAATGCAGACTGGTCAAAGTGACATACCTCCCAAATCGATACTCTCCATGTTGTTCCAGAAGGTTGCGTAGTTTTGGACAACAGTAGCCCTGAAGTGCGGAATGAATACATAGACAATAGATGCAATTAGGCGGATAAGAACAGATGCACAGTACCTGACGACGACTCCATCGGCAGACAGGCCGTCGGGCAGGTAGAACGCTGTGTAGACGGCGTCCTTGGCCTCAGCGTTGGCATGCGTGATGCTATCGTCCGTGTGGTCACACGTCATCACCTGAGACTTGGAATCCCTGTCATCGAGAATGCAGGCGAGGCGTACTTCAAATTGGGAGACTCACTTTGGCTGGAAATGTCCGACCAGATTACCATTCGAATCGACGGCCTGCATCATGAAACCCAAGAAAGCACCGGAGTCAGCAATGATGGCGACTGCAGTGAATTAAAGATGAAGCAATATTCAGATACTGGATTCACGTTCTCACCGTCGAAATGGTCGTCATGGTAATGCACATCAAACTCATAAGGGGGCTCAGAGGTCTGAGGTGGAACTCCATGCGATGGCGTCCTGTCTTCACACGCAGAGTTCGGAGGTCCACTTGGAAAGGCAAGGGTCAGGGAAGCCTGGATGGCCAGTGCTAGGAAGATGCTTGTCGTTCTCAGCATTGTGAATTATTGTGTTCTATTACAACTACTCTCTTCAGCATATTATATACATGATCTACATGGGAACATCGACAGTTGGGCTGCTCAGTGAAGCGTCTGTCTTCAGCGTCTGAGGTCTTCTTGACCTGTCGTATAAATTATAACACTATAATGCTCTATGCAGTAACCTGGTAGGATACATGAAAAATGTGAAACATGTTAATACAAAAAAGAGCTGCTGGTTCATGTTTCACGTTATTCATTTGTGTAACTATATCGTGGTACATTGCATTGACTTTTAAACTTCTTTCAGATAACAGCGGGTAATTGAAGTCACTCGTAACAGTAACAATATGGTACATATAATTATGTGAAAGAAATGTGAAGAAAAAAAGAGCTGCAGGTGGATGTTTCACATTACGTACGTATTATTGAACTATAACGTGGTTGCGTTGATCTTTTACAAGTTTCAGATAACATAGGGTAACTGAAGTCCTTCAAGAGGATTACTCACCTCAAAGAAGCGATACAATCTGGCAAGCTATCTCGGTTTAGAAACTTAGAGAAGCTCAGACGGTTTGACCGCCTCACTGCAATCCTTTGACCGACTCTCCGCGGTGGGGCTCGAGGCGACATGCAAGTTGGAGAACCACGAACGTTTTCATGGTAAAATAATAATTATGTATATTTATAACTCATTATAATTTTTTGGCGATTTGTCAGTGCTGCCAAAATTTGCAACAAGGCCGAGTGCACTGTGTACTACTTTCTATGGTAGCATATTGAGGATAAAAAAACCTTGGGGTTTACGATAAAAGTATATATAGAGCATATTATGTAGGGACTTCTGTTCTGGCGCCCGTGTCATCCGAACCGGTTGGCTGAGACTGGGATCCCCACATGCAACACGTGATCACAAGGAACTCGCAACAACAGAATCAAGGTGGCCAAGCCCTTAATAATAAGGTTTATTCCAGACACACTTGGTTCAAATAGGTAAAAAAGATACAAACGAAGAAAAATATAAACAAGTAAGCTTATAATACAACGTATAAAGATTACAACCCAAAAACATGAATGAGAACTTACAAGAAACGCAGAAAGTGGGCAGTGACCAGAAAGTACAAGAGCACATTCAAATGAACACATCAGAGTATGTAAATAAACATTCAGCCCAATGTCTCCACTTATCTGAAATAAACCGTCAACTACTAATATTTACATTAACAAGGTGTGCACCTTGTTAATGTTAATAAGGCTTGAACCGTCAGATTGTATGTTACTAGCAATAAGGGGAAAACCAGCACACATTACTCTTAACGACAAATGCATACCATCTGTAGCGACCAACTCAACCGATTTCATTTGACTCGATTTACTTCTCACCTTGCATATAATGCTGAATGGAAATAATAAAAACCAGTTCTCAACTGTGATTCAACTGAGGTTTGGGTCTCCATACATCTATCATTGTCATCCGTACAAGATGGAGGCCGACTGCACAACCTCAATCGGAAGGCCCGTGATATTCGCTTCTTGGCGTCTTGATTGATTTCTGATGCCGTTCTTTATTAAGTCCTTGTCCTCTGCACACCGATGTCAGTAGAAGCGATGGGAACTACCTTCAGAATCTCGCTACTAATGACTTTTCTTCAAACAACTCAATCGCACATCCAGGTTTCTACGTTCAACCCTGGAAACATCCCTTTGAACTCAGCGGTTGACTTTCAACCTGTTGCGCAGTTGGAGAATGTCCACAGCAAGATACAATGCGTAGGCGCGTGTGTTCTTCGCGGAGGGTGTGTGGCCATTGTGTTGACCGAACGGTGCTGCAAAATGTACGACCAAATGGCATCTATGACCAACTGGACACCACATAACCAATCTGTATATTTGGAATTGAAAAGTGGCAAGTTCGTTACAATGCAGGCGTCAGACACTCTTGAATTGACCTCTGATAATGTAGAATCTGCGACATCTACAATCCTCCAATCGACACAAAATTATGAATCTACAGCCAGAAATGCGGACCTAGAGACAACAGAATATGTTCTTGAAACAACTGACGCGCCAACAACAGCACAAATTATGGAATCTACCCTCGAAACGACCGCAACTATGACAACTGAATCTGAGAAGGCATTCCCGGCCGTGAGTTAATTGTGTGGAATATCATATAAATTTCAAAGTACAAACTTTAATTTGGTTGTTTGTACATCTAATCTGGCCCAATTTGAATTTAAATAATTATGTTGTCGATGTCTGAGTAATTGCAGAATGCCGTAGAAATACATGTACTTGCATGATGTGTCGGTAACTTGGGTTTATAAACGCAGAAAAAAACCCGTCGACACGCCACAGAATCATGTGAAGTAAATCAAAGTTGCAATGCGTTCACATTGCTTATAATGGTATACAAACTATACATTGATCCCAAATCCTAACGTATGTAATTGAATGATTTTATAGAGAATCCCAATTCATTTTGTATAGGCATGCCTACAACACACGCCTCTTGTAATCCAAGTAAATACATTAGGCTAGTTGGATGATTTGCACCAAATATCCATGTTTTACTGCTGTAACATGTAGCTATAAACAGTAAATTTACTTGCAATATACCACATAGTGTTGTTTTTTTTTTCTATATTCTCACTTTCTATTCTTTTGAATAGATTTTCTTTCATTTCACTTCTTCCATTTTATTTCATTTCATATGCCTGAATATGGTTATGCATTTTTCAGAATCTGAATTGCCCACAAACGAGGTCATGCACCTCCCTCAGTGCAGACGCTGCCTTCATCCACATAAACCAATCGTATGTTGTGACAAAGGACAAGAACTATTACTCGTTTGATTCAATAGAAAGCATGTGCAGCGGGTTTCCTTATCAGTCGGGGCTATTTTCTGAGCTGATGCAATTCCCTGACGCTCCCGACATGTTAGCATCCGCTGGAGCCACGCTCTTCGTCTTCGAGAGTAAGTGCTATTCACGAAATCAGATCTATATTTATGTGTCTCTAATACTCAATTGACAGATAAGTATGTCACCACATACAGCCACAAACAAGGCAAATACCAACTGAGCAATCCAACTGAGCCGATCACGGCGATATTTCCCACCATTCTGACTGACAGTGGCAGTTGTTTTCTCGCCCACAATTCCACTCATGGCATACTCTTCGACACCGATAAAATTTTCGTCGATTCGCTTGAGTTTAAACAAGATGAAGAGTTCCACAGCTCCACCGGCGTCCCGAACCCATTCTTCAACTTCTTACCGTCGGGCACTCCGCACGCGTGTACTCAGACCTCCGAAGAGGGCTTCGTCCTATTCTTAGACAATGATGACATATCCGTGTACGACACAGCCACGAAGACCAACACCAATCTTGGGAAGCTTTGTTATGAGCCTAAGTAATTACGTAATTACGTAATTACTAATTGAGTTGAATTTTATGTAATTGGTCAATATCTCTTGGTATTTCATTAAAGTTTAATGTTCATGCAAAAGGGGTATACGTCATATTGTTTCACAGATCCACTGCAAATATTTTGAAGGATTTCTGTTCTAAATGATTTCCAATATTATTTACGCTTTACATTCTTAGAGAAGTGTAGACACATGTGACTATATCCAGTCGCTGTGTGTATGATTATGGGTATTATTAATTATAAGAGGGAGTATGTGCACCGTGAACCACCCGATAAATGATCACCAGACACAGCACAAGGCTCTCAGAGCACGCCACGACATCTAAAAACATCCTCTTTGTTTTAGCTGCCTCAGATTTCAGACACAGACGTGGATGGAGTCACTTGACTCCCACGGTCTTAAGACAGCGCCCTCAATCTCAGTCGTTGCACCAACGATTTTTTGATGGCGACTCGTTGCTCTATTCTGGCCGTTGATCACGCAACACCAAGTCCCATAAGTGTAAATCATTTACACTGTCATTTCGCTTTGCCATGTTGCTTGGTTCTTGAACTATAAACTTGCGGTGATAAATATTCAATGTGTTGCCCATGCCTCATAATTCAGGTGAACATGGGACATATGTGATGCAGGTCGTTAACTTGTAATCACACATAATGTGATATGTTCATCATGTGTTAACTTTAAATTTGACGCACACACCGCATATTTCACCGAAGACTATCTGGTGCAGTATGGAGATGATCATTCAATATCAGCATTCTTCGTCGTGCTGATAGCTTATCAAATTTCATATCACTTAGTTGGGGATAACTAAGACAATTAGAATGATATTTTTATAATAATATTTTATTATTTATTTTGCAGTTCAAATAAAAAAGTGGTATGCCCGACTATGTCGTGCACAACCGTGCCTTGTAGTGCGTTGTATATCGCACTGTAGTACGAATCGCAAACCCATGCGATATGACATAGAACTCGGCACTGCCTAAAATAAAACCAAGATAATCACGTGGATGCAGTGCTGGCGACATCGATGCAATGAATATCACTTGCTGACAGCTTTTGATCAAAGGTGATCTCCGATGTAAGGCTTTTAATTAGCAATGAAAAGACGTTGACTTGGAGTGCACTGAAAGTAGCAGTGAGTTGATTGATTGGGGTTTTAGAGGCCTTTCACTTGGCACGTGGATGGCCGGTGTTCTTCTGACAATCTGACTCGAGTGCTTTCTTTACAACTTGCAACAGCGACAGAGATCGAACAATAATAGTCGAACAACATTAATAGTTGTGTTGTCTTAGAACACAGTTCTACTGTGATCTATGAGAACTATGCTCACCCCATGTCTCGAACTAGCTCAAACAACTTGTTATGGTTCTCGACCGCCTTTTTTCATTTTGATGTCGTACATTTGATGGACATTTGAGCGGTGTACATTGCTGCAGCATCTCAAGCAGAGAACATGCGGATGAGTTACGTGTGCATGCAAGCTAAATTCAGGCACAACCATAATAGTCAGTTAGCTGTTTGCATGCCAGTGGTTCAAAGGATTGTCGTACGTAGCCCTATGTCCAATGCCTTCGTAGGACGCGGAATGGAATGTCGAAAGTCGGGATGGATAACAGTCGAGGCAATAATTACATTCATTTGATATATTTATTTGGGGAAACAAAAACAAGTAATAATAATTACGAGTAGGCCTTCTGCTGTTGAAATTGGTCATAGATTCGAAGAATATTGTATCGGTTAAACGAGGAAGACAAAGTTATGCTTTTTTTTTTTTTTTTTTTTTTTTTTTTTTGATTTGCTAATAATTTTTAATATTCATAATATGATTCCTACTTAATATGCTTGACCCACATTAGCATTAACTCTTGCAAACCACGGATATGATGCGCGTAATGAGGCTGCAGCCTGCATAGGACGCTCAATGTTGATATCTGTCCTTCCCCCCCCTCTCTCTCTCTCTCTCTCTCTCTCTCTCTCTCTCTCTCTCTCTCTCTCATCACCCGGATCGAAGAGAGGCTGTGATGAACGTCAGGTGCCTAAGATCTTTCAACGCGAATTCTTCTCGGATGCCAAGACAAAATCGCAACAATCGCACAAGATTCCTCCAAGAACTGGGCTTTTTTCTTCTCTTTCTGCGTAAAAAAAAAAGGTTTCTTTCGAATTCTGCTCGCGTGGCCTTGGGGAGAGAAGTCTTCGGCGGCCGCTCTTTAGAAGAACGATCAACGAAGCTGCGTTGAATGGCTTCCAAGAAAGCTAACACGCTAAGGTAATGGGCTGCGAATGAATGGCATTCAGGTATTTGGCGAAAGAGGTCGTAATTGAGTGTATATGTTATCTCTTTTAGGCGAATCTGAGAGCAAGAAGTGCCATTTAACCTATGATTGGCCTCTTCGACATGATATTGCGATATCGCAACCGATTTACTGATAATAGCCCTATTCTCAACAATTACCCTCGGCAGCTGTAGCCCCAAGCAACACTTTAACCATGATACAATTTCGTGTGAAACACTCAACGATTGTGCCTTTCGTTGGCACATCCAGATAATCTGAATGATCAAGGATGGACCCATCCATCAGGGCATGCTCACTGGCTCAGGGCATGCCGATTCCCAATTAATCTTGGCTGCGAATCGTGAGAATGGAGGCTTTTGTTTATCAACCATTGGCGTATACGCCTCATTCAACGTGAGTGCTGAGCCGACTGCCGACGGGGCACAGATCCACTACACCTGATCGGCACACCCTGCAACCCGCACTTTGGATTGCGAAACCGATCGAGCGACAGCCATGGTGAGTTCCTGTATTAACGGAATCATATGAAATCGTATGCTTGTAACATTAACATTAATTTGCATGTTGTTTGATATTATAGTTACGTACTGTTCAGTTTAAAATATTATAGGTAGCATTAATATGTATCTTTATTTGAGATCGTTTATGGGCAAATCTGTATGCAAATAAATTTAACACAAAAAGGGCAACACTTAGTATGAAATAAACATGATCGTTTGTTTAAATGCTGCACATGCGATTTGTTTGAATAAAACGGCACTTTTTCTGTCTCTCCATTGTTGGAACTGAATAAATATATATAGTCTGGACCAATTTTTGGTTTGTTGGCGGGAAGCCATTAGGATACATTTTGGCCTGAACTCTAGACAGAGATGAAAATCTTTAGACCTACCCTGTACCTTGAAATGTTGTTCAAATATTATTAAATTGCTTTCGCATTTCTCTTCATCTGATTGGTTTTTGATTGAGTGAAAATACGTTAGTTTATAAAGTAGATTAACGTCTTCTCAATAAAAGCACATATAATGTGTTCTTATCTTCTTAGCAATGCATAAAGTAAGTCAATAGTTTTATTCAAAAATAGTGTGTTGATCCGTTAAAAACAATTCTGCATGCACATAAATTATTTATATCAGAACACACCAAATATTTAATGGAAAGATATTTGGTTTATATGTACATTCGACTCTCTCATCTATTCACCGAGTTATCGCAATTGGAAATATTTGTTAATCAGTCATTTGAACTCCTTGAAATATCAATTTTACTGAAATGTGTATGTTATGCGTCTGTTCAATTCGTGATTTATGTTTTCGGTGGTTTTATATAAACATTTTTATTATTATGGATGGATAAATTATATTATTAATTATGTCCAGTAACTCACAACAGCGACACGCACTCACGACAAGTGAACTGCATGGTGTCTTACTCTTAATTTACAGTAATTGGCAAGGGAATAATTATGTTCTCAGATGTAATTCAATGGAACGGACAATTGATTTGTATGGCACATGTAGTTTAAGAGACTCAACAGTCTGGATGAGGATCTGATCGAACACATTTCATTAACAAATTGATAAAAAATGTCGATTGCACAAGACACATTAATTCAATTTATATAGTGAATCCAGATATGTGAACCATTGTTTGTTCATGCAAATCTGCAAATATTGCGCATTTCTTGTTCACTACAACTTGTACATGCAGTGTGCGGTAAATGACGTCATGATATTTAAAGAATAGAAGCTTGGAACAAGAAATAGAACGTATAAGGCACGGCAGACGAATGTGCAGTTAACTTATTACAATGCTTACAACAAAGGAACTGTTAGAATTTCATCAACGCCTCAAAACTTTTCCTGCGACAAATAAAAATCCTTCCACACTCAATATATTCTATAAATTCTGGAGATAAAAGGTAAATATTCATAATGTTCGTCACCAAATTCCACCAAGCTGCCATTCTTTTTGGTGATGTAAATGAATGTCATCCTTTCTCTATTCCTTTGAGTGCGATTTATGAACCAAGCACTTGGTTTTCTTTCCTCAGAGTTCTGACGAAATACTCGATAGACTGAGGCCTCTCGTTGCTGAGCATTATGGGGTCGATGAATACTCAGTAAGTACAGTCAATTACTCAAAATAATATCCTAATATATATATGTGACCTTCAAAACCCGATTTATGGCTCCAAGGACGAATATACTCCATGAGGTTTTGAGTAACCCAATGCTGTTTTCATTCAATAAATATCAACCCTCGATTGCATCTGAGAATGCATGGGGCCATAGACTCCTACAGAGATTGGTATTTCCGGTTCAATCCACTTCACTCAGAATATGATCTATTGCCTCGTATGATAATGCCACAACCGCAGGTGGTGTTGGACTGGCGCCGAAGGTTATCATTCATCAATACAGAGAGGGAACTTTGAAGGAAACATGAGGATCGGCCGATATCCTGCCCCAATGCCTGATCAGTCATGCTGACCACCATGAGTGCCGCATGTGTTAGTTGAAGTGGGCACGTCTTGGGTTTCAATGTAACCCTAGAAAACATAACACGCATGTCAGTTTTACACACGGATGCAACTATTCACAATGCAAGTGTAATCCAAATATGCACCATGTTAATTGTATACGAAGGGGAAAATGCTGCAAAACATCTAGGTTCGCTGAAATTGATCGATTATTACAAATATATAATTATTATGTACTGGCACCTGCATGGTGAACCAGATTATAATTGTCTAATTCATTGACATTTGTTCAGCTAAGTTCCTCTTCTTCTTGAACACCACTCTCACCAATGCATTTAAATAGTCCTCCGAATCAGTCCGAGGTCTCTTTTTCATCCAGAAATCGCATTACATATTAAGGAAGTTTGCTTTTATAAATCGAGCCCACCATAGACGAGGTATCCTTATACCAAAGATACTCCTAAATAGTTGCATGGTCCAAATAATAATAATAATAATAATAATAATAATAATAATAATAATAATAATAATAATAATAATAATAATAATAATAATAATAATAATAATAATAATAATAATAATAATAAAATGTATTTTTGTATAGCGTAAAATCCACAACAATAGTGCTCTAAAACGCTCGTGTTAGAGGGAAAGTGTGAAGGAGTAAAAACATTTGAAAGGGAACAAGATAAAACGAAATTCAGCGGGTTAAACATAACACTTGGTAAAAAGATAGGTTTTAAGCTGAGATTTAAAAACAGGCAAAGATTGGGCGGATCGAAGTTTAAAAGGTAGTTGGTTCCATAAACGAGGGGCAACAATAGTGAAACTTGAGGAGTACAATGCATGGGACCTAGTAAAAGGAACAGATAAAAGGAAACTGTCTTGTGATCTAATATTTCTGGTCGGCTGGTAAGGGGATAAAAGTTCGCTCAGATACTTTGGTGAAAGTCCGTACATGCATTTAAATGTAAACATAAGAAGTTTAAAAACAATGCGATATTTGATGGGTAGCCAACGCAATTCCGTAAGGACAGGAGTAATATGGTCAAAACGAGAAGTATTGGTTAAAAGTCTGGCACATGCATTTTGTAGAATTTGGAGCTTTTGTAAAATAATGCTCATAACTTCTTAACAAGAAGATGTATTTATTTATTTTTACATCCTATTAAAGGTAACTGGCAGCTCTTTATGAATATACCAAAAAATTCAATAATAATAGTTTGCGAGTTAATACTGATTACATCGCAGAGAGTCACATATACTCCATAGTTGCTTCATATTTTGGAAAACGAAATTAGATCACAAAATAGAATGCCAATCCGCATTGCCAATTTTGAATCTGCCCTATATGTTAGACGGGCTCTATATCCATCATGATAGGCTAGTCGGATGTTTTGATAGAAAGCATACATGTATCATTTCTTGACTTTAGTGGACAGTAATCTGTTGATACGATGCTTGCATCACTCGGCATCACAGCATAAAGCCAACATAAGCTGCACGTGGAAAGAAGCAATCGCTACCAATTCCCGTTCATTATTTCGGGCATCTGCCCAGGCACGACAAACAGGCCAACAGAGCTTAGTACTAGGTGTTTGTTCATGGCCAGTGTTAAATCAGAACATCGTGTTTCTCTTATACTTCCCGAGGCAATTGTGTGCGATCCATTAATCGAGATCTAAGTGAGTGAATGGCGAGACTATTGATGTGCAAAGGGTTTCCCGCAGAACAAATATCTCCCAGAGGCTTGGTTCTGCTTGGTGCTTATCTGGATAAAGACAATAGGGCTATTTTGCTGTTTAAATGTAGGCCCCATGCATCATTACCCTGTTTAAATGCAAGTTATTTTGACACACAAGATATGCCCATAATTATTGAAAATATACCCGGTGGTTTACGAGTCAGAGTTTAAAGTGCGATTTATTAAACCATCCACGACCAATTTTAGTAGAACGTTTTGCGTTTGCGCGAGGATATTGCTTCATTGAGAAAATGTGTTAATATATTCTTAAATGTGAAACATTGTGGACTACTAGTATATACTCACAGGCACCTGCGGAATATAATTTAACGTGTATCTGCTCCATATTATGCAACATTATTGTTGTGTATGTGTTGAATACTTGCAGATCCTTGTAAAGCGTGTGCTGATAAATGATGCATTTCCAGTACATTGGTACACAAACTGACAAAATCCGCCCACATCTGCTGGACAAGAGGTGGCCTTAGTAATATCTTGTGAATTTACAGTCTGACTGAGCCATTATTTTGGCGAGTAGTGTAAAAAAAAATTTTTTTTTTTTTTTTTTTTTTTCAGTTTGAGCTCGACACATGCTTCGTTGGAGACTTGAGCGGAGGATTATACAATTTCTTGGAACTGCTTGCAAAGGTTGAGGAGGATTTTGGTGAGTACACATGTACTAAAAACATCTTTCTTCAGAGACAATATCTTTCCCTGGCAGAAATAAAAGTGACAGAAGAATCAAGAAAGAAACTGGACAATATTCGGCAGTTGGTCAACCTGGTCATTCAATGCAGAAAACAAAAGAGAGAAAAACAAGCGAAAGGAAAGAAAAAAACCAAATGATGTTACGTCATAATCGTTACACGTGGCGTCACTCTTTTCCTTTACTAGATCAGTTTAATAACTTTGTGATTTTTGAGTATCGATTTATATCAATGGTATACATAATCACACCTATACTAGTATTATTCATTATCTGTACTTTTAGCTCATGTTAATTAATAAACTTTCATGATGTTGACTTTATTGTTCCTACAATGTCTTAATTCGTCATTTCAATGTAGACATTCATTCCGCATGGAAAGAGCATGTCATGCAAGTGTCGCCCTAATTATGCAGATGCTAAGTCTCCAGGTCCCGACACACATTGGACAACTGGATAAAACTAGTGAAATTTTGCATAAACTGTTGACCTTTTTATTTATGAATGGAATTCAATGCTGAAAAAATGTGAAGAGAATAATTTGAGAGCAAAACAAATACAAGGTATATTATTATAACGAATCATTGCGTAACGTGTATACTTATGTACATCAATAATGAAATTTAATGCACGTGGAAAAGATGAAACAATGATGAGATGCAAATTAAAATCTGACTTAATCCTTTTGTTTGGCTTCATGAGAAACGAATTGAATGTGATAGAGGAACAGTAGTTTTAAAATGAGAAAACCATAATTAATCACAGACATTTTGTACAAGAATATTTAAATAACACATTTCCGGCACAAGATTAAAATATCTCTCTATTGATGTAAAAACCCTTTCGTTGTGGACTTGCATTCTTTAGCTTAAAATGTTGCCAACATCCCATAGCTGAAAGTATAACAATCAAGGTTATTGTACTGAAATGCACAAGATTTGCAAAACAAACCCGGATAATACGATCTTTCCCGACAGTAAGAAGTTGTTTTTTCTGCACGTCAAGATGCATGGATAGAACAGCATGTCTCATGTCATGGAAGGTTGCCATGGGCACACACCTACATGAAGCGCCGTCAATACTTCAATCAATCAATCAATCAATACACCCACTCAGTAATGCTCTGTTTACACTCAACGCAAACTCTTACTTCATGTTCGTAACCCATCACAGGAATGGTTGACCGGTCCATCGAGCACTTGGAGCATATCGCTTGGCCACACTTCCGACAATGGTGCTGCAGAATAAAGGTCAGTTCAGCCAGTCAAGGTCACGTGCACATCGCGTACCTGTCTCACTCCGATGGTCTTCTGTTCCCACATCGACTTGACATTCCAGAAGAACGGACTGCCGCATTTCATACAGGCGTCACTCTCTGCCCAATCAGGCGTCTGCAAAGCCACAGGAAATACATCTTCAACGCTCGCTGCACTGCCCCTACCTCTTGCCGCTTGGCGTTCATGTCCCAGATGGTTAGAACGCCTTCATCTCCAGATGACAACAATTCCCTGGATAATCCGCTATAGGAAAGCGTTTGCACTTTATCTCTGTGACCCTGGAGTTCAAAGGCCGTGCCCTTCTGACCTCCAATGTCCCACACAATGATTGACTGATCAAAGCTTCCAGAGAAGAGTAGGTTGCGTTCTTCGTCCCACGCTAAGCACCGCACACTCCCTGCAACCAAGAATTATGTCACGGATGTTGAGGGGGTGTGACTGTGACTGACCTGAGTGACCTTTCAACGTTGTGATGACTTCAAATCCATTGTTACTGACCTTCAGAACAGTGATCTGACCTCCAAAATCGCCAACAAATGTGTAGTTTGTCTGCTTGTCAAATCTTAATTGTTTTGAGTCAAGTTATAATAACAATGAAAATCATGATTCATTTTGTGGTTTTGAATCCTCAGGGAGCAGAGGGACTGGCGTCATTCCCTTTTCCCGCAATGAAGTGCAAGATAAGATAACGCTACTCAATCAGATACGAGAGCATAACCAAGAGTGCAAGAATGGATACGAGAGACACGTGCACCATGCAGCCGTCTGGTAACCACCAAGTCGCCTCCCAGTCTCAGAACAATGCCACTGGAAATACTTATCTCGACCGCAGCTTAGCACCCACTCATTGTACAGTGCAAAGAGCAATGCTGTGACTCGGCCCTGGTGCGCTAGTGAATTGTGAGAATCAATAATAAAGATAAGGCAGATCAATTGCTTACTTACCAACGTAATCTCGAGTGTGCGGCATACTGTTAAAATCTTCTGATAGTTGGAATTCCTAAAATCAAAGTGTTTATGATGAATTTGCTTGATGATTCAGAGGGTTCAGACCGAAATAGTGCCGTTGTCTTGTCCTATGAATAACCTTCGCGTTTCTTGGTTTAAGTCAAGGGAAGAGGCTGCCGCTGAAGAAACCAAAGGGTTCAGCTGTATGTGAGCAAGAAATTTAACACTCACATGCCATGCTGTGGCAGATACTTGGCCAGTATTGCCCTGAATCCCGCTTCAACCATACTCGCACTGTCCTGGGGAGATCAAAGAAGACAAAATTAAAAAATGTATAATACAATAAACTGGCATGCTGGGACAGTGGACAACAAGATAATGCAAAGATGAAGGATTCTACGCAGGAGTGGGTTTGAACTAATGACGTCCATCTCGTACAACCCTAAGTCAAACAGCTGAAGCATCCGTGAAAGATAATACAGCTGAAGGAATTCAAGAGCTTGTAATTGATAGGAGCTCTTTAATTTAGTCAAGTGTGATCGCACTTCTGCTTCGTAAATTAAATTATAAGTTAGATGAGTGTTCTTATCTTAAATTGAGACGTGCTACTCATAGTCATAGTGTACTGTCTGTGTACATAAATGATGATGCATGCAGGTCAAAGTGATCACATTTCAAGATGTGCTCTCATAATCTGATGATGCAGAAAGATTAATTGTGAGTTCATGTGCTGAAAGTAATTAGAACATAATTATACTACAGTAAAACCTCGATGTGTCGAAGTTCGTGGGGTTAGCTCAATTACTTCAACTTAGGGATACCTCGACGAAGGGATCGAGGCCGTTATGATATGACCGTTATGATTTCAAATCGTGTTCTGACGTTTTGATTGACGATATGCGCCATGCACTTATAAACCACGAGAGGCTATGATTTTGTGATTGAAACAGTAATTAACAAATATGAATAATAAAGTAATGCCAAAAGATGAAATTATCTTAGAAGTCTTGGAGAAAAAAGAATTTCACAGAAGGTTGTTTACGTAGCTATAAAGGTCTCAAGTGTCTTCACGTCGAGCTTGCGTTTTGTAGCCATAGCAATGCCGATGATATAATGATGCTGAAGACTGTTGGTCACTAGATTTTCACTGTTTCTCGCAAAAACACTCTAAACAAACATCTTTTATATTATTGTTACGTGCTTTGATATTAAAGCTGCCAGAAAGTTCATAACAGATCTAAGGCTGGATTTCTTTAATAAACTCTAGCTTCGAATGTGAGCTGTCTTTGGTCGGCAATTCATTAAAGATCATCACACGCACACCAACAACAATTTAATGCCTTAGTTGAGATCCACGGTCCGTTGATCTTTGGAGTCAGCCTCGCTTTGGTCGCGGCTTAAACAGAGGAGAGATAAAGGCTGCCGACTGCTTTGTGGGGCGGGGGTGTTTTGATGTTTTAATTGTAAGCAACTGTGCCTAACTCTCTTTGAAGTAATCAAACTGAGAAATGTGTGAGCAATTCGAGGCACGAGGTTGTCATCAAACAGTTGACAAAGTGCATGGACGCAGAATCACTGGAGATCGTTATCCACGCTTTATGACTTCTCGCTTAGACTTCTGCAATGCCCTTCTCTGTGGAATACGCCAGCAACTCGTGGCCAAACTGCAGTGCATCCAGAATGCCGCAGCCTGGCTTCTTACCAAAACTAGACGCAGTGATCACACCATGCCCGTCTTGCGTCAACTACATTGGCTCCCCATTCAGAGTCCAATTGACTTAAAGTTCTAGTGTTGACGTACAAGTGTGCCAATAATCTTGCCCCACTTCACCTGTCGCAGTTGATCCAAGCATATGACCCCACCCGAGCACTTCGTGCTGCAGACCGTTTTTATCTTGACGTGCCGTTCACCGCATGTGATGTTGTAAAAAGAGATGCTTTTAGCTTTACTGGCTGAACCTACACTGTTCAATGCACTTCCATACTCTGTTAGATCCTCGTCTGAACTTGCTATTTTTAAACAGCGTTTAAAGACACACCTTTTTATTCAGAATTCCGAAAATACCTTTTAATTTGTGAATTTTAATCTTAACCCAATTTTTTTGGTATATTTTACACTATACAAAATAAACTATTATTATTATTATTATTACTAATTGGACAAATTCTGCAGCAGCACAAAGACACATACTAAGTCAATTTCTTGACCAAGAAGGCCACATCAGAAAACATGCCCCTCTTACTCTCTTTTCCGGATACTGAAGACTTTGATTAGCAGAGTTGGAGTCTATTGTGGCCCTTCTGCCACCCAGAGAGGAGGCACTAAAGCAGCGCCCAAAGTTCTAAAGTTTGACTCTTGTTATGGCGGCAGGTGGTGAAGATGAAAGTTTACGGGCAAGGTGGAAAGTCATACATTGCAACATCTTTGTTTGAGTGGATTGAAAGAGATTAAGAGATGAAAAGTAGAGGCTCTTTGCTCTGAGAAGTGTCCTAAGGGGTAGAAAGAGACCTAGACTTCATGTCACTTCAATACTAAGCTTGATATGCTCTTTCTTTTCCTATCATGCAGACGACATCATGCATGACAAAAAAATAAAAATTAAAATTAAAAGTGAGTCTTCATTACTTTGGCCTTATTGGTTGTTATTATGCAATTCTCCATTATCCAGGCCCCTTCCTTTCCAGCCCCCGGTTTCAACTTTTTACCCCTTTCCCATCAGGTAATTTTGTTTACAATTGATAATTCCATGCTGATATTTTTCAATAGTTGCAGGAGCAGCTGAGAGCAGCAGACAGGTGCCATTGCCGATCCACATGCCGACTAGCGAGCGCTGGCTCAGCGGTGGAGTCGCAGGCAAAGCCCCGTCTCACGCTCGGAGGCGACGCGTGTTTCAAAGAGATGGAGTAGAGTTACAGCTCCATCGATGGAGATTAACTTATTACAAGTTTTATTGAAAGATAAATGATTCAATAAACTATGAATAAACATTATACTTCATTGCTGTTATTGTTGATTGCTGAATTGATGCAAAGCTAGCATGAGTTACCATAGTGACCTAATTTTACCCAACCTTGACTAACGAACACCCCCGAACTACAAACACTTTTTCTTGGATCCAGCACTGTTCGTTATTCGCAGGTACTACTGTATATGTAGTTGACATGCATTAATCCAACATTGCCAGATAGTTATATGTAGTTGCTATGCTATGCATTAAGCCAATGTTGCCAGATGGTATATATGTAGTTGTCATGGTTAATCTGTTGTGTCAACATTGACAGATGGCAGATAAGTGGTTGCCGTTAAGGTCTCAGTTAGGTTGATTTTTTGGCTTGTGAAAGACCTTATGTCAATGAGCATATCAACGTTCCTGTTAACCATTGCCGGCAACTATTTGGCAATGTTACGGCAGCCACCCAAATGCTATCTGGGTCGGATCTGATAATAATAGTATGCATGATATAAAGTGTGTTATAATTAGGCATGCTATCTGTCGCTATAAGGCTTTGTTGCGTATTGATTTTTGTGTTGCTTCTTGGACGATGTGGCGTAATTGTGTCAACCAAACCAAACTCCCCGTTATCCAAACGTAACTGTGTAAAACCAAGGGGGTCCGGATTGCGAAGGGGGTCCAATTGTGCATACATATTAATAATCATTTTTATTGTGTATTTGCAGTTTTATGTTTCTGTCTATTATTGTATAATGTGCGCAATGAAAACTCATTGTAACTACAGTAAAACCTCGATGTGTCGAACATCCGTCCCTCAAATGTCTCTCTGTGTCAAAGTTTTTTCGAAGTCCCAACAATTCTCCTATACTTTACTATTAGCATTAACATCTGTCCCTCGAACATCTCTTTCTCGAATTTATCCCTGTGTCGAAGTGTTTTCTGTGTCCCCGAGACATATTTTCGATCTATAGCTCGAAGTAAAAACAATTCTATAAGCATATTTCTCAGTTTGGTTACTTCAAAGAGAGTTAGGCACAGTTGCTTACAAAGCATCAAAACATCCCCGCCCCACAAAGCAGTCGGCAGCCTTTACTTCTCCTCTGTTTAAGCCTCGACCAAAGCGAGGCTGACTCCAAAGATCAACGGACCGTGGATCTCAACTAAGGCATTGTTATTGGTGTGCTTGTGATGATCTTTAATGAATTGCCGACAAGAGACAGCTCGCATTTGAAGCTAGAGTTAATTAAACAAATCCAGCCTAATATATATTATGAACTTTATGACAGCTTTAATATCATAGCACGCAACAGTAATATCAAAGATGTTTGTTTAGAGTGTTTATGCGAGAAACAGTATAAATCTAGTGACCAACAGTCTTCAGCATCATTAGTTGTTCATCAGCATCGCTATGGCTACAAAACGCAAGCTCGACGTGAAGACACTTATATATAATAATAATAATATACAATAATAATAATGTTCACATTATTATCACGCATACATTACTGTGCATACATATTAATAATCATTTTTATTGTGTATTTGCAGTTTATAAAATCATTATTCAAATGCGCTGAAAATATTACCCCTGGTTACCCACTTGAGACCTTTAGAGCTACAACACCTTCCGTGTAATCTTTTTTTTGCGTTACTTATGTGGCAATCTGTTTAACAAAAAAAGTATCATAATGACACCTGAATGCTATCTGGGTAGGAGATAGCTAGCAACTCATACATAGAGCTGCGTGTGTGAGCGACAGGCAGGTCAACACAGTTACAGTTACTGTGTGTCACTCGAGAGACAGTATCACTCATCACTGTCACGGTCACTGTAATTGTCCGTAAGGTAGCTACTACTACTTGTAACTCATGGTGACTATCCGTCTGAGTCACTGAGTCAGTGACTCAGTCGCCCAGTGACTGTCAGTCAGTTTGAGTGTCAATTAATATAGTATATACCACAATATAGTAAATTATCTTTTAGACATTATGATTATACACTGATACTATCAATCATTATCACTCATTCATTCATCCATTCATTGAGTTAATGACTGAATAATGAATGAGTGTGACAGTGTCGACGTGACAGTCACATGACAAAGTCACACAGTGACAGTCACAGAGAGTAGAGAGTGACAGCAATTGAAGTGAGATGATAATCACTGTGACTATCACTATCAGTATCACTATCATCATGATCATGAGACATGATCATCATCATGGTGACGTAGCTGACATACTACAGCGAGCCCAATGGGTCCACAGACCTCGCCCGAGAATCTGTGCTAAGCTTAATCATTTAGCCTAATGGTGACGGTTTTCGATTAAATCCACAAATAGAAACCTACCGGTCATCGCTCACACTTATCACTCCGTCTTCGCGTGGAATAATGACTGCCATATTAATTACATCATTTATCCCTTCTAATTTGTTAATCAATTCTGGTTTACGCATGTTTCCAGATCGAGAAGAGTCACCAGAGCTTATTTGAGCCGCCATTTTAAACGTCACGTGATAAAGTTCACGTGACAGGTTTGTTTTGATTGACGCCGTCTGCCGAAAGTAAAACATTTAACATTTTTCGGTGTCTCTATGATCACGTGACTAAGGGGAATTTCCATCCTGTACTTTCACTTTCACTAGATTTTCAACACAAGGTTTTCCGATGTTTCCATCGTTTACATGAAGATCTTGTGACAGGTGCATATAAAGGGCTCGAAATACTCAACTACTCGCCATACTCGCCATTGGAAAGTAAAAATTCTCACCGGCGAGTAAAAATATAAAGAATGGTCGCCAGATGGCGAGTAAAATTTTAGCTCTCCAAATAAAATGCAAAGGGCAGATTCTTTGGTTTACGCCACAGAAAAATTACATAAGCAATAAATTTTTGCTCAATCCTCAGTTTCAAAACTGAAACCTGTGAGCCCATGTAGGTGCCTAATATCATGCAGGCACGTTTGAATTAGCTGACGCCATGTTAACGCCAGATCAGACGAATAATTTTGGCGCCGCACTGTTTTTACTGCATTCACATGTTTTCAAATTGTCGCGTCTTAGGTACAGTATGTTATGCTGGTAGTTAGTCTGAATACTATAGTACATGTAGTAGCAGTGGTCGATGATTTCATGAATCGTTGATTCCATCATCCCCCTGATCATCTCCCTGATCATCTCACTAATTAACACGGCATTTGAAATCGGAAGTTGATTCCAACTAGCTCTTGCTCCAATATATAAGTTGACGCAGTTAAATTAGTTAACGCTCGAGTTAACCATTTTTTATAATTCTTTTGAAGATTCCCGCTATAAAGGTCGATCAAAGGATTGGCAACACAAGTCTGTATACGTTTTTCTTTGTAATTTTCATTTGATGGCTGTATTAGCTCACCTTAGAGCTAGGAGCCGTCTCAGCCGTCGCCTATGACTAGCTAATTGCTTTTCATGACTGACTGAAACTTTTCGCGGTGGCCAGCCATGGTATGATGGCAGCTGGTGGCTTAACAGAAATGTGGTGGCTCAACAGAATGGCGGTGGCTAATTAAGAGAACAAAATCCAACCAAAAGTTTTATTTAACACAATTGATAACATAAAAAACAGTACACTGACTAGTGAAATAAGGTCATAGCAAGAAATGAAATGAAATAAGTAAAAAAAAAAATAGAGACAAAATTAATTAACAACAAATAATAATAATATATGAGCGTCGAGTCTGTCGACTGTCAAGGAAAATGATAAAAATTAACAGTTTAACATACGAAAATAATCGTGAATAAATCATATGGAATTTGAAGTAAAAGGTGACAGAGATGACCGTTTCCTATTACTGGTCAGGCCAACATTCGAGAACATACATTCCACCGGCAAACTAGATGCACTGAGGCTCAGATACCTCTTAGCCACAGCTGCTATCTGAAGAAACTTCTGGTAGTTGTCCTTCCACAATCGGAGGGGGTGTTATTGTTCCTCAGTTGTAGCCTCCGTGGCTAGGAAAGTAGTGATCTCACTAGTTATTTTCTGGCTGGCCTCCTGACTTCCATCTGAATTTTTTCTCTTCAGAAGCAATCTCTGACGCTTGCTGACTGGTGCTTCTTCCTCAGCAACTTCAGCAGATTGTGTTGGGGCGTTTGGTGCTGCTACTGCTGTAGAGGGTTGTGCTTCAACAGCCGCATATAGTTTGTTCAACTGTTCCTCTCTGGGAAGCCCCAAAGTGTCTTTTAGAGTCGGATCACATGGGGATGCCTAGACCCCGGAGCCGATTGTAATTGGCCAGAATCGGCTGGCTGAAGTAAAAATGACCGGCTAGCTGCTTAAGTACTTAAGTACTACTATACTGATGTGGTGATTTTAAGATCGAACGATTTCCAAATCCCATAAATGTCCCACTTAATTACACTCTCTTGCTTTACTCAAGTTCAAGACATTTACGAAGTTTCATAAACTTCCATGAACATCATTATCACCATTATCACTTTGTTTGCAAATTCAGCTGAGTTCTAAGAACATCTAAGTAATATATGCAGCGGGAAGAGGAAGCAATTAGAGGAACAGGTTGGAAGAGGAAAGAGGATGGCGAACCAAATGAATTGTTGCATCAGGATCTTGAATGAAACATTTGCCGTTTTTGATGACTCGGATTGCAATTGTTGGGCAACCTCTGTGTTATATCTATAGGGTAGAATAGCATATGATAGAATAGTTTATTGTATTATTGTATGGAAAATGTCAAAAATAAAACAAATTACATCGACATTTGAAGCAGAGATGAAAGCATTATAATTAATATCATCAGCAAAGAGAGTAAAATGCATACGTTCAGAGACAGAAATGACACCGTTAATGTAGCAAAAACAATAAAGGACCTAGGGTGGAACCCTGAGGGACACCACAAGAAATTGAATCAGTACAGCCATAAGAAGTACAGTTATTAAAAATTACCTTTTGTTGACGACCCGATAAGTAGTTAGTGAACCAACGATGAGGGGTGCCGCGGATTTTATGCCTCAAAAGCTTAGAGAGAAGAATTTGATGTTGTACGGTATTGAATGTCTTCTGAAAGTCAAGCAGAACACCTATAAGCTGACTTTGCCCTGCTCAAATGCTCTGCTTATTCTGTTGACTGCTGATACCAGTGCTTGGGTTGTGTTTCTGCCTAGTTGGAAGGCAAACTGATGGGAGATAGGACATGTTTGATCAACAAGTAATTGTACAATCTTTTGTGGACTAGTTTCTCCAGAAATTTTTAGAACACATGCAAGAGAAAAAAGGGTCTGTAGTTACAAATTGCTTTCGAAAACCTTTCTTGAACAATAGTACAACTCTTGCTATTTTCATTTTGCAAGACACGAATCCTTCTAAAACAAGAGATTTAAAATGTGGAGTAAAGGAGAAATCAATAGCTTAACTAATTGAAAATAAAATTATAAAATTCCACTAATTTTTCAGACCAACAAAAGCAACGCATGTAGACAAGCAGTGTTATGAACCAAATGGCATGAAAAGCCAATACAAATTGTTTTAGGGTGCTATTATAGTAGTACAATCAATCAAAAAGGTAGATTAATACTAGGTAATTAGACCTATCAGAGATATGCATGTAGCTTGCAACCATTGATCCACTCATGAGGGAATGTTTTACATTAACCTTAGTACGCATACTGCGCAATGCGCATTCTATGTCAGTCCAATATATTTTGAGACAACCCCAGTATATGTATGGGCGTACATACAGTATGGTATAAATCATTAAATTAATTTTAATGAAGCAAACTGAATAAAATATGTTTCCACGGATAGCTCAGATAGTAATTATATAAACAATACTATAAACAAAATAAAAACTTGTACACAAGACAACCTCTTGTGATACTGAATGTAAAACATTTGGATTGAATTGGCTGAGATGCGCTGATAGCATGATTGGCTGATAGCGGCTGGCCGATGGCACCAATCGGCGGTGTCTGGCAAAACGGCCAATCGGCAGCGGCTAGTACATATTGGCGGCGGCTCCGGGGTCTATTTGATACCAAAAACAGCACTCACTTGTTTCTGTGGTCTGTTTGAGTTTATCAGTTTACCTTTTGGTCTGAGCTAATGCACCAGCCATCTTCCAGAGAGCTATGAATCAAGTTCTTAGTGGTTTGATTGCTATATCATGCATGGAGTATATTGATGATGTTTTCATTTTCTCTAATTCTGTAAAAGACCATGTTAAGCACCTTGAAGAAGTCTTTGAGGGATTCCGATCTGTTGGACTTCAGTTGAAGCCTTCGAAATGCTGATTTGAACTGCCACAAGTAGAACTTCTAGGTCACGTAGTTTCAACCAGAGGTATTGAATCACTTCCCTCTAAAGTTGAAGTTATTGTTGACCTTGCTGCTCTCACGAATCAAAAAACTGTTTGTAGTTTCCTTGGCATGACAGGGTGTTATTGGGAACACATTCTTGACTATGCCACCATCGCTCTTCCCTTGACCGAATTGACCAGGAAGGGTATCCTTTTTTTGGGGAGCAGAGCAGCAAGAAGCCTTCGACACCCTTAAACAACCCTTGGTCAAGATCCAATTTTAGCTCATCCTGATCCCTCCAAGCCATGCATCCTGGACACCGATTTGAGTGATAAAGCCGTTGGTGCCATACTGGTACGGAAGGATGAGGAAGGTGTTGAACGTCTTATTGCTTACCTTTCTCATAAACTAAGTGGTGTACAGCTTTGTTGGCCAGCGATCGAAAAAGAAGATTTTGGTATTGTGTATGTCTTACGCAAGTTTCATCCTTACCTTTTTCGCGGTAAACCGTTGATGTATTGACACGTGTCAGCTAGGCGCTGCATGTACAAGCAATTGCATCGTTGAGACTGTCCAGAGAAATGCCACATGGCTGTCGGGAGGGCAAAAGGTCAAACTTGTACAAGAATACTATCTGATCCTGATGCCCAGACGCAGACTGACCCATCAAGGAAGCTGATTACAAGAGGTCACTGGAATCACTTGGTCTGTTGGTGGGAGATAAATAAAGGAGTAGTCCTGACAACGAGATATGGGACTCCCGGAGCAGCGTCAAAGAAACGTGGCCAAAACGGCAAACAATTGCCACAAATTAACAGTTTTTGCACAGTTTACCTTAAAGAGAAAAGAACCTGCAGAATCGCACGCTCTTGGTGAGAAATATTTTTTTACAAACTCCTGCATTTTACCGATTTGTACATGTACGCCCTTCCCAATTATTACCCCATGCGAATATAATGATAATAGATAATGTATCAATGTCTGTTCTGTGCATCCGCATTTTCTCCGATTCACAGGGTTAAAAAATATTACTAGTAGGGGCCTAATAATTACTGCATGTATATCACCCAAATTATGACATCTCGTCCCCAGCATAAATGATAAGTATGTACTAACAGGTCTAATATACTCAGTGTATGAATAAAACGACTGGTGCATTCTCGTCCCGTTTGTAGAAGAGAAGCGTTGTCGCCCTGATGTTAACGATGTACCACGAAATGGTGCGTGTAAAGAAGGCAGCATGCCTAGGCCAACTCCAGGTCCATTAGGAGAGTCCCGAGAGCAAACAAATTTGTCATCTTCTGATGGTAAACTAATTTTTGCTTTTATACCCACCATTTAAAAGGCTCAGCATAGCTGCAAAAATTATCTCTGGATAGCCCTGGTGTCTCGGATTGCCACCATCTACTCTGCACGTTGTCTTTGCCAAAACTTTGGCCCACATTCAAGGAAAGTACTGTGGCCTGGCATAAGGAAGTCAGTTCGTGTTTACTTGTTGTAGTGTGTCAAGTGTCAGACACTGACACCGACGGATCCCTGTGTCCTTATAGGAACCATACCTGTGCCCCTACCCCATGGCACATTTGGGGAATTGGCCTAGTAGGCCTATTTCCCAGTGATAAACTTGGATGACAGGACCTGTTAACCGCTATCGACCACCTTACGAACTGCATCATAGAAGAACGTCCTCATTTGGGAAACCTTCAACTCTCTTGTTGTATCACGTTTTGGACCCCCAGCGGTCCTGATTGCAGATAATGGCACCGAATTCTGTGCTAAGTCCTTTGAAGAATGGTTGTGAAAGTGGGGTATTGACCACCGTTTAACCTCACCTTACCCTGCTACCAGCAATTGCTGCTGTGAACGTTTTAATGGCACAATTCAAAAACTCATGCTCAAGCTTACTAATGAACAGCCTAGGTGCTGGTCCGAAAATCTAAATGAAGTGCAAACCATGGTTAGCGCTAGCAGAATCACTCCATACCAGGCCAGTTTTGGGGTGAGATCAAGAGTGCCCAAGTATTTGACACCATCAGCACTCATGGAGGAACATTTACACAATCTGTATGTGGCTCACACATTCCTGACAGAGTATCACAAGATCCAAAAGGCCAAGTACAAGGAGAAAGAACCTACTGAAGCTTAAGTCCTACAACCAGGTATCTTTGTGAGTGTTTGCAACCATAATACATCGAATGGAGAGCCCAAATAACAGCCTGGCTATCAAGTCATTAGTCGCTGCAGCCCTTCTCTCAAAATTCCCTTGAGACTCCTCGGGAGTACCGACTCAATCAGAGTAATGTTCGGGTCTTTTCAGCAGGAACCCATATGATGAAATTGACCCCCTGCCCCAGAAGAAGCGGGGAGTAAAGGAGACAGATCTACCGATAATGCAGTCTATTTGTTTTCATGCGAGCAATTGCTCTCCGCTTGCCATTGCTCGCGCAAAAATGATTCACGCGAGCGAAAAGTTGCTCGGCTAAGATATTATCTTGTATACGTTCACGAGAGGTTGCATGTTGAGTCTCCTCCGAGTGTTACCGAAGATTGCCGAAGTCCTTATTATGAGACTTCGTTTTTCCCACGTTTGTCTTCGGAGGCAGCCGGCCTTGAATCAAGATTACCGATCGCCTTATATGGAAGCTAATGTTTTATGCATGAGAGGCCGAGTCCGATCGGCGCAGAGGGAAAATAAATTATGCAAACTCAAAGTAGCATAGCAATGGTTTCAGTTTCGCTTTGCGATGGCGCTAAAAGTTAAAGCAGCAAGCATTAGCGATTGTAAAAAAGTTGAGGTATTGGAAGTGGTACCAAGAAGCATGCTCTTTCATGTCACATTACTGGTATGGCCTGGCCCATACAGTGGCTCTGGAGTTAGAGAAATTGACCAATCCTAAATCTGAATCTTGTCATCAACCCGATCAGGCAAATGTCAACACCTCCATATCCATAAAGTCCTCTAAAAAATCAGTGTGATTTGAATCTACATTTCATTCGTGACTGATTTGAGATACAATGCAAAGAAAAGTAGCAAACATAAAAAGGGCCTAACTGGTAACTTAGTAATAGTTTCTTAATTTTGATTAATTGTGTTTAGCTGTGCAATTTGCTCGCCTATAGCATTTTAGGAGAGCTAAAAATTGCTCACCTGGCCATTTTAAATCGTAAAGACTGATAATGACTTCTCCTTTGGCACTGCGAACTGAACCAACCATCCTCACTCTGCAAGGAACCTTTAGAGGCCAGGATCCTGCAACTCAGAACTCTTGAAGTAGCCGCTTGTTAACTTTTCTCAGGCACTTTTGCAGCAGTTCTGTATTGACCTGAGTCATGGAGCTTTGCTGTTAATCTATGTAGATGCAAATTCAGATAATCTGTTTTCTTCATTTCTTAACATCTGTGCAAGAGTGCACGCTTGCCAGTTTGGTTGAAGGAAGCTAAGTACATAATGCTTAGACCCATTGTGCTTGAACAGTACCCTGCTGTACTGCCTTGTGTTGAACAGTACCCTGCTGTACTGTTTTGTGTTGAACAGTACCCTGCTGTAATGCTTTTTGTTGAAATAGTACCCTGCTGTACTAAAGGAAAGTGCTTTTCCTAACCTAAGTGTCTTAGTTGGTTCACATATCCTTTGGTTGTAGTCTCAAGTGCCATGCTATTCCATATTGTTGTTACCTGTTGAGTTATTTGAGCTTTATCTTGCACGTTTCATAAAAAACCCTAGTGCATCCAGATACATGACAAACTCTTGACCAAAGAACATAATCCTCGCCTTATTGTTCAGATGCAGTATCAGAAGCGTGCTGTGATGCCAGAAAAAGTACCCATGGTGTATCACCCTTTGATTTGTTGCATGCAGCATCCTGTGTGTGCTGTTTTTTGTGGTTTTTATTGTTGTTGGTTTTTATTTGCCGTTTCTTTATATAATACTACTCAGTGCCTCGAGTGTACTGTCCTTGCTTATTGGGCCTGTACCTTATTGCGTTTTGTTGTTGCAGGATCATGAGTAACCTGATGTTTCTGCTATTTGCCACATTGGTTGTCTTCTTATTTGCACCCATCCATACCTTAATGCAAACCTCTGTCCCGTATGGCGTATTTGTAGGTAAGACAAGTCAAGCTTACCTGTCATCCAGTTCTTGCAACATAGCAATTGTAAGAACTAAGCCCGAGGTCATCCGTGGAGACCTCATGAGTACCTTGGTCGATCAACTACATGATATCCTGGTGCAAGAGGAAAACCATAACGAAGGCAGACCTGCCAACTCACCCGCAATGAGCGAGTGTCACTAGTATGCAGTGGCGAGCGGTTCTAGCTGTGCATCGCTTCCAGCCGTAGCACAGCGCCTCGTGCATGACTCTAGGAATTGTGCATAGCGTGTGCAATAGCCAATCAGCGATCACCGCACTGTATAATCTTTTGTAACAAGCATAATCATGTGATAGGTTTACATGCACAAGAACAATAACTATGGACAGTGACTGGTGAGCATCGATCATGATCTGACGAGTACATGCAGTTTGATTGAAGGAAGCTAAATACATAATGCTTGGACCCATTGTGTTTGATGCTCTAAAGTGCTCGGAAATGGCACTTTCCATATTTCAATTTACATAAAAAATTCTGGGGGGGGCATGCCTCAAGACTCCCCTAGGTAGGTTGCGCCACTTCGCGGCTTACCGACTTCAGCCGCATTCAAACTCTCCAGGGTTGGCAGGTTTGACGAAGGCGACAAGCAGGTTCTATTCCTTTACCGCCGTCACTTCAAGAACCTGCACTGGAGGAGATTTCAGGATTCTTTAAAATCCATGAACCGGCGTGTGGTTTCATTTGGAACCCATAGGTTCACTTTTTGGAACTGTTTTTGGGTTAGCTACATCTTCTGAGATTGAGTACTTTAGAGCAAAGATCAACGAGATTGTTGGATCACATAACGATCAAGTTGCCGTAGTTGACGACCTAATTGTAGTTGTAAATGATACCATTGATCATAATCAGGAATTGCACCATCATGTCAAGCAATTGGAGTATTGAGCTTTATTTACTAGAATACTAATGAAAGAGCTTGTAACTAACATAAGAGAAACCAAAAAGCAAGTAGTTTGCGTTGAAATTCATAATGTGATTGAAGCTATGCTCAGTGCTTTAGAGTTTTGGAAAACACAGAAAGAGATTTTTAATGTTAAGTACACTCACACTTGTGATTTGGCTGAAGTCGCTCATATTACAGAAAGCTTAATTCCTCCCATCTCAGTTGGAAGAAATACTCCTAAAAATTCGAGCACCTTTGACCGTGTCTTTTGTCTACCAACACTTCCGGGTAGGGATGTTACGTCTTACTAAATTAAATGAGACTTATAGTTACATCTTATTTTTGCCTTGTCTGGAGCCAAAAATATTCATGGGATGGCATATGTACAATGTCCTATTTCTATCTGGCTAGCAGGTCACTGTATTCCAGGCGGAAGCCAAATATGTCGTAGTTGGCCATGTCTCTGGCGCTATGTTGGGTGCTCGAGATTGTCAATATTCCAATCCCATGATTTGTCGAAACGTTATCAGGAAAAGGATGCCCTGTGCGAAAGGCATTATTGCAAAGGATAAGATATTGTTGGGTGATTGTACTGTCAGTCGAACAAACGTCTCTCTTCCTCTTCTAGTTAAAATGACAGAAACTAGCTTGTTACTTGCAACTTATGGTGAAGATGTCATGGAACGGTACTTTGATGGTTCTTCTACTTTGCTTTGGTTAGAGGCTGGCACATTCCTTGTGGAAATACAACGGGATTGTACCCTTTCCCGTCCTAATGGTTGGACCTACACGGTAAGACATGTAACCATTAGTGTCAGCAGGATAGCTGAGTCCTCATTCCTACACGGATTTGATGTTAATCTCAATTTGCCTCAGATGCCCTTTGAACTTTGTTTGAATGAGACATATATTGAATTATTACAAGATTTCACTTATCATGAGTTGCCTAAGTTACAAAAGCTTCGAGCTGTAATTGCTATTCTGTTTGAGATATGTTTTTTGCCCTTATCTGCTAGTCTTTAACAACTGAGAGTTTTCAACAGACATTGAAAGATCTTAGATGGGGAGGAGTGTGTAATTAGTAAGATTATCTAATATGTACTCGTAATGATTTCAAATTGTATTTGGTATAATGATTAATCATTTTTAAGTGCTCGATGGAAATGCCTCACATTCTTCTGGATCTGTTCTTACCACACCCTTCTCTAAATCCGTTTTCAACATGTGTAAAAGATCACGTTAAACTTTGAGTGGAAATGCCACGCATTTTTTAGGGTCTGTTCTCAACAATTGCAGGATGTCTCCATTGAGCACACGAAAAGTAGTATATAAGTGTTTGTTGCATCAAAGCTCATCGTCTTAGTTTGTTTGTAATGTTTGGAGTCAACACAACTTGAAGTCTGCATTAAATAATATTCAGAAGAAAGTCTTCCTCTTTTCTTGTCTTTGCAAGCTAAGGCCGTGGCCTATGACGAAAACTGGTTTGGTCATGTAAAAGAACACCCCCAAAGTCGACCCCACCCTAGGACCAATGTAACATTTACAGATATTGATAAAAAATGGGGGGACAGTTGTGTTGAGTTGGCTTGGTTGGAGCAACTTGAGAGAAGTGGACAGTTGGCTAGACATCTCCTTGAACATTATTTTGGGAAAAACCCAAATTATTCTGTACCTACCAACCTAGACCATGCAAGGAATTCTGAATGGAACCTGCAGCCAACTGCTTAGAAGAGTGAGTGGTTAATCTAGAACTTTAAAGTTTAATTTCAAGGCAATGAAATATCCATGTCTTCTAGGAGGACCTTTCACTCTACCAAAGAATAGTGATGGATTTTTTTTCTTCCTTCAGAACTTTCATCGAGCAAAGAACAAAACGTGAGTGACACTGTTCCCCCGAAGACTTCAAAGTGGCGGTCTGCAGAAATGAAGAAAGGCAGAAAGAATGCTGGAATTGTGAGATTTACACACTTGAGGTAACTCTAAAGGGTCTTTAGCCTTTTGTTTAAACTGATACCAACTTGTTGAACCTCTAATTTTGGCAGTTCCAGACCAAAGACATTGAGGTATCACCTGGCAGAGGCAGTTAGAACCTGCTGCTCCCATTGAAAGGACGACTGACCTTGTCCAAACTTCTCTATGAACACTCAGGTATGTTCATCTATTCCATCGAACTTCTTAAAAAATTGATATATTATTTATTCATAAAATATAGCTAAAGTCATGAATGTGCTAAATAATTGAGGATAAGTTATTTGCATACAACAGGCTCACTTTGTCATTTATTATTATTCCTGTTACTTATATTTTTCTTTTTTTTTCAGTGCCATCTGGATGATTTTGATGGAGTCAACAGGGCCAGCAGCCAAATACTTGCCTTAATTGATCTCATATCCTTAATTGATCTCATCATGCTCTCTTTAACAATTAAATGTGTCATAATTCTCGTTATTGTATATCTACTCCGGACCCTGGGAGGATTGTTTTGTTGCTTATTTCGAATTGATTGCATCATGTAATATACATGAAAACCCATTGTCCATGACTGCAACATGGTGGGAGATAGGGAATATTTTCAGAGTACAATTTTGATGCTGGAAAGGTGTATACTGGTCGTATGTGACTTGGGAGGGGTGTATATGTGCTAAGGGCACTGGAAGGATTGTATTGATACTAATTTTGGATTGATTGAATCATGTAATATACATGAAATCCCATGTCCGTAGCTGCAGTACAGTGGGAGATAGGGATTTATGTTTGAGTACAAATTTGATGCTGGAAAGGTGTGCACTGGTTGTAGGTGACTTGAGAGGAGTGTATATGTGCCTAGGGCATGGAAAGGATTGTATTGATACTAATTTTGGATTGATTGATTAAATGTTTTTATGTCGCATGGAGGAAATCAGTAAGAAGGTTGTTCGATCTTCCTTATCGAACACACAGTCGCTTGCTGCATTTGATTTGTAATGATCTACCCATTGCTTTGCAGCTCCTTCGTAAGATTTCACAAGTTCATTCTTTCGCTGCAGAATACCTCTAATGCATTGACTAGACTCTGCCTACAGTTAGCTTTAAGTGGAAGTCGCTCAGCTGTAAGTAACAGCATGTCTGCTCTGAGCTCACGTCTTCATATTTCTCGTTTAGATATGATCGATTTAGATTCTTCAACTGTTTACAAAGCTCTGTTCTCTATGCACCTTGATCTGTTAGATGAAGATACTGCTGTCCATGCCTTATTATTAAAAGACTTAATTAATATGAAATTTGATGCCATCACTTCAAATGAATACAATCTGTCAGAAATTTGTCACTCTATCAATTATTACTGTGTCCTCTAAATTGTAACAATGAAATGACGCTTTTTTTCACCACATTTTTTTTTTTTTTTTTTTTTTTTACTGTTGGCATGTTTATGTGAATAAACTGTATAATAATAATAATAATTGAATCATGTAATATACATGAAATCCCATGTCCGTAGCTGCAGTACAGTGGGAGATAGGGATTTATGTTTGAGTACAAATTTGATGCTGGAAAGGTGTGCACTGGTTGTAGGTGACTTGAGAGGGGTGTATATGTGCCTAGGGCATGGAAAGGATTGTATTGATACTAATTTTGGATTGATTGAATCATGTAATATACATGAAATCCCATGTCCGTCGCTGCAGTACAGTGGGAGATAGGGATTTATGTTTGAGTACAAATTTGATGCTGGAAAGGTGTGCACTGGTTGTAGGTGACTTGAGAGGGGTGTATATGTGCCTAGGGCATGGAAAGGATTGTATTGATACTAATTTTGGATTGATTGAATCATGTAATATACATGAAATCCCATGTCCGTAGCTGCAGTACAGTGGGAGATAGGGATTTATGTTTGAGTACAAATCTGATGCTGGAAAGTGTGCACTGGTTGTAGGTGACTTGAGAGGGGTGTATATGTGCCTAGGGCACTGTATAAATTCTTAAATTGAATTAATTTAAGCTAGTATTGCCATTAAAGCGCCCAGTCAATCGCCAACCATCTCATTTATCGCCCTGAAGTCGAAATTCATGGGTTGAGTGGAAGACAAATAAGGACGGGTCGGATATGGTTATAAGAAATATATAACCATGCTTGTCTACAAATAACACTGGTTATGAAATTGTATAACCATCCTTGTCGACAAATAACGCTACGCAACTACTACACTACGCTTGCCGAAAGGGGGCGCTTCTCACGAATCAACATCCGTCCATGTGGCTGAAAAGTAGGGGAATCCCGAATATATCATAATAACCACCCGGTAACCACCACCTTACGAGTATTGTCACTATAAATGATTGTGAGACATAACTGAGCAATTAATTCCATGGTAATATAATATATAGACGTGCAGTGGTAGCATTTATGTATTATTAATAATACTTTCATGGGCGGTATTCAAGTAAAATGTAGTATGCTTATAATGCTAATACATGGTCATGATGGTGGGTGGTTGTATACACGCATCATGATGATGATCATCTCATGGATGATGCCGGTGATGGTGTTAAATCCTGGATTCCACTTACTAGTTACTGACTTAGCAGTTAGCTCCGCAACTTAAACCAAGGCCAAGGGTAGCGGAGCAGTCTAGTGTATACGCTACGCTACGGCTTGGGGAGCTAGATTGAGTAGATTCCACTTAATCATAATGATAATCGTAATGTACCTGACATACTACGTACAGCGAGACTCGCCCGATTTATCTGTGCTAATCATATAATGATAATCTAGCTCCCCAAGGGTAGCGGAGCAGTTCCTAATGATAATCATGATCATGTTATCATGTCAATGACTTGTTACCCATTATAATTATTAAGGGTCTAATTATAAATTAACGATAGTAACAGACGTATGCAGTAAAATCTGATTTTCAGAGAATTCTAGGTTTACGTTTAAAATTGTATCAAAAGTGGATCTTCCAACAAGGGTATGTATGTTTTTTCTAGATTGAGCTGCTAGCTCATAGTGTCATTAGTGACTAATATTGTAATAAGCTAATCAGTTGACACAGCATCTCCTTTCTCTATAATCAACGTTTTTCCATTGCTGCTCCTAACCTATGCAACTCTCTTCCCACGCGCATCCGATTGATCGAGGAAATTGATGATTTTAAAAAATTGCTGAAAACCTTTCTTTTTAATAATGAAATTGATTTTTTTTTTATTAATTTGAATGTGCATTTTATGTGTAGGCCTACTATTTGTCACCATTGCTTTTATAATTCTGTCGCGTTTTGAGCATTTTGGATTTTACGCGTTATAAAATAAATTATTATTATTATTAATTATTAGTATTTAACCATAATCTATGGGGATCTAACTATCAATATAGAGTCTTGGAACGAGATTATTGTGAGCTGGTGAGACGCAACTCAAATCTATATGGTTGTTTCAAGATCATTAGAATCATTTTGGGTCAGATCAACATTTTGTAGTGCTAAATGGTGTGTTAAGTTATATAGTATGTACTAAGCCTAAGGTAGGCCTATAATATACTTAATAACTTAAGTAAGTAGTAATTACACACTATAAAGTGATAAATAGTAGGACATGTACTCGTGAGTACTGATAGCTGACATACTGAAGCAAGACGCCATGGCATCATCAGCCCCATGGGTCTTGTAGGTATACACACCTCGCCCAATTTATATGTTCTTATGTACAGAGTACTGCACAGATGCCACAGATAAATAAGCTGGTCAGGTTTACAGGAACTGTATTCAGGACTGTGTTAGTCTCTGTACAATTATTGAATGGTGGACTGTCCATGTATAATTTATATCCTTTTTTGCCACACACTACAGCAAGAACTGATGGGAGAGGTAAACATGGAAGGTTTCGCCCAATTCACCGTGCAATCTAGTAAAGTCGCTCTTTTCAATCCTTGAGAACTTGAGATTTACGAAGTTATGAACACTCCATAAATCCACCTCGTACAAAATTTTCATCTTCCACAGTATTCATCCACATGTATTTCTGGTGTGTAGATGTCAGAATAAATTTCACTCCCTGCTCTGCATAATTATCTGTTGAGGGTATAAATGCTCTCAAGACATCACAAGTCTGTTGTATACCTTTATAACTTCACCAGATGACTTATAGTGCTCTCTCCATTTTTCTATATACATAAATAACTCTTGATTATTGTGCTGCATAATGGTGCATGACTCTGTTGTTTCACTGATGTTTAATTTTGATGTTTGTTCAACTTCTTTTTTCTCATACAACATAACCTTTCACAAGGTCTGATTCAGTTTTATTATAGAAATCATGACTTTGAATCCAAATTGTCTAAATTTAGGACTATTAAGTATCAGCATTTTCCCCTTTATATTCCAGAAATTGTATAAAAGAGTTTATTAAAAGATGAGTGGCGTGATAAATAAAGTAACTGTTTTACGAACAGGTTATTGCATCAATGAAGGGAAAGGTGAGTCATCAAGGATTAATCAGTTTTTCGACATAAACCATGCAATGATTTCAGGTGTGTTCAAAGCAAACGGCACCATAACACTTGTCACAGGCAGTGCTGTTGTCCTCATTGACACTGGACTCCCTTGCGATAAAACTCTCTTACTGAGCAGTGAGTCAGAAGCAATTTTGATCATTCCTGTACTGACAAAAAGCCAGCAGAACTCTCTGAGAAAGGCCTTGAAGCAGAGGATGTTGAGTATGTTGTGGGAACTCACGGCCATTCGGACCACATCGGTAATCTTAATCTTTTTCCGTCCTCCTGTTTTGCGGTCAGTTATGACGTCTGCCGAGGTGACCGATATCTCGACAACAATCTCAAAGCGGTGAGAACCTGATACACGTATGTGGTATCATCTGTTTGATCTTGAAGAATGATTTGTTGAATTCCGGATGTTTTTTTGCTGTTTTGCAGGGTGGTTCTTACGAAATATCAAAGTCCATTGATGTGATTCCAACCCCTGGCCACACAGGGGCAGACATCAGTGTAATCATTACGGGAACAGAACACGGAGTGACGGCAGTTGTTGGCAAGTCTTTTTTTATCTCCCAGTTGATTATTCCTCTCTGTTCAACCTCAGCTGAATTCTTCATTAAATCATTTTTTTCTGCAGGAGATTTGTTTGAGTGTGAGGAAGACCTTTGCGATGAAAGCATTTGGAAGTGTAACAGTGAAAATGCTGCAGAACAATTTAAACATCGCGAGAAAATCCTGCATTTAGCCGATTATATCATACCTGGCCATGGCCCAGGCTTCAAATCACCTTTCAGCAAAAATTGATTTAATTTTTTTTACACTGCATGATGATTATTAATTGCATTTGGTCAAAGTATTTTTTAGTAATTTTTGTCACATTCTCTGTTTACATAATTTGTGACGGTAATGTTATGGAAACTTCAGATACACAGGTTATTCATTCAGAACTGATCTCCACTGGAATACTTAACTACATGAATTGACATCTCTATGCGGCAGTCTCTTAGAGAACAGAGCTGACTTATCACACCCAGTCATCCGTCATTATAAGAAACATTTTCGGGTGATTTTCCTCGTTGAACTTTGTTGTGTTTCTGTTTGTGCATTTACATGTAACGATGTACTGGTTTGTGCACATTTATTATGCATATAATTATTTCCAAATATTAACCCTTTAGACTGTGTGAAGATTAAAAATTTTGCAATGATTTTTCTGTTTTATTCTAATTCTTGAATTTTAGTTTACTCTCAATTTAAAGTTGACTGAATGCTAGGGTTTTGGTAAGTAACATTATGAGCATATTTTGTTTTTGTGCCATGTATTTTTCTTCTTAATTGAACTTTTCATTAATAAAATATATATCTATAATGATCTATAGTTAGAACACTTAGATATTTCAATAATTGATAATTCAAATTAATTATACTTTATAGTCCTCAATATCAAAGAATGTTCAATCCATAATAATAATTATCATGGTGCCATGTTCAATTGCCTATTCAATTCAATTTTATTTCATAATAACAAAGAAAATGATGTACATTAGTGATAAAGAAGAACAAAAGCAGGGAAAGAAGCCAAAGAAGGCTTATGGCTCCCTCTGGGAGAAAAAAAAAAGAAGATAATAGGAATGTGCGTTCACCAGTAAGAAACCCCCCCCCCAAAAAAAACAAAAAAAACAAAAAACAAAAACAAAAAACCAAAACAAAAAACCAAAAACAAAAGAACAACACAGAATTGATTGAAATAGTGAACAAAATAACAAGTAACAACTTAATTAAGGAAGGCGATTTCGGATTAAATGGAATTGCGTTTGGATTTAAAATGAGGAATTTTTTTACTTTTGATTTAAACATTGATATTGATGTTGATTGGTTTATTTCAGGTGTTAAAAGATTCTAGAATTTGACAGTAAAATATTGGGTGCATCTTTGGCATTTTTTGTTTCGAAATTTGGGAATTTTATACTGCAGCGAATGGCGAGTGCTATACGAGTGTGTGCTCGCATTGATTTCAAAATAATTTCCAAATGAATCAGGTAAACGATTATGGTAATACTTGAACATAAATACACATACATCGAGGCAATATAGTTGAGATAAACTTAAATACTTTGGGGTTTGAAATAAACTTATAGATGCCTGATGGAGTATCTCTCGCTATACTCATACAAAACTTGAGTGCTTGTTTTTGCAAAATAAATAGAGAACCCCCAAACAGAAATACAATATTGTAAATAAATTATGATAAAATTAACGATTTATATAAAATTCACATAGTGGAAATAGAAAGTGATTTTTTAACCTTAAATAAAATGCCAATACTTTTGGCAACCTTTTTACACACATGTTGGACATGAGAGTTCCATTAAAATTTGTCATCAATGACGACTCCAAGAAAAGAAGTTTCGGTAACTCTGCCCAAAGACTGGTTACCAATGTGGATCCGATCCAACATCTGACTATAGCACTGTTACCATGTATATAGTCTTGTATACATATTGAGTGCAAGTTTAATTGTTGCATTGAAACCAGCGCGATAGTCTCATGAACTCCATGTTCACGTCGGCTACATTAATGACAGATGTAGGGAATTCGAAAAAACAAAAAACAAAAAAAAACAAAAAAAAAACAAACAAACAAACAAAAAAACAACAACAAAAAAACAGTTGCAATCGTCAGCATATAACATCATTTTGCACACATTCGTCACATTCACAATATCGTTTATGAGTCCAAGCCCGCTGCTTTGTAGGAACCCATAGGTGAGCGGGAGTGGATTGGATAATGCTTGGTTCTACTTTAATATTTGAGATCTGTCAGTCAAATAATCTCTGAAGAGATTCAAAGCCACGCACACCGCGTGTGCCATAAAGAGACATTTTTTTTGACAGAAGAATCTCATAAGTGACAGTGTCAAAAGCACGACTCGGATCCATGAATACGGCCAGTACTTATTTCTTAGCATTCCATGCGTTGTTGATTGTTTGTGCGGTTTCAATGACTGCTTGTTGCGTTGATTGTCCACTCCTGAATCCAAATGGACGAGGGTTCCGTATAGCGTTTGCGTTCATGTATTCAGTTAACCTGGCTTGCATTATTTTCTCAATCACTTTATAGAGAAAGCATTGAGCACAGAAATCGGTCGGTAATTGGTCATCAATTTTGGATTGCCCCTTTTAAATGCTGGCGTTACGATGGATTGTTTGCGAGATTTGGAAAATTTTCCAGTAGTAAAACATAAATTCACAATGTAAGTCAACGGGGCAGCGATAGAGTCGCATATCTTCTTAATCACTTCCGGTTTTAAATTGTCAATGCCCGCTGAAGAGTTCTTTAGGCTTCGAAGAATGTCCAGAATTTCTTGTGAAATAGCAGGGCGCATAAACATCGAAGAAGTAGTGGTATATAATTCACATATGAATGTGTATTCATTTCATCAGGTGATTTCGAAGCAGAAGCAATTCTCGGCCCAACATTCACATAAAATTTGTTCATTTCATTCGCAATTTGCTGATTTCCCTCAATTTCCACTCCATCATCCTTTAATGCATTTGGTAAGTCTTGTTTGATTTTTTTCCCGCTCAATGATGACATCTAAAGCTGACCATTATCTTTTTAGATTGCCATCGCAATGCTCCACTTTATCTCTTCATAACGTATCTTTTTCAGTTCTTCAAAATCATAACGTATCGTTGAACGTAATGATGATGATGATGTACCTTGCCAGAAGGCGGCGCCACTTGCGCAGCAATGGCGAACGAAGGAATGGAAGTTGACAAAAACAAACCCGGAGAGAAGATGTTCTCACTGAAGAAGTGGAATGCCGTTGCTATGTGGAGCTGGGATGTCGTGTGCGACACTTGCGCCATTTGCAGAGTTCAAGTCATGGGTGAGGGCGTACGAGAATGCCACCTCTGAGGAGTTCAATGTACTCCACACAATGAATTATGAATAAGTAACAGTTACAGTAGACTACTGAATTATTATTATAGTGAATACACTCACACTGGGAATTTGTGAGGATGAGTGAAAGAGAATGAGGAAAGTTGAATTAAAGAGCAGGGTACAAGAGGTAGGAAGAATGAGATGGGAAGAACGGCTACAGAGGAATGAAAGGACAAGGAGGTATGCACAAGAGAAAGGAGAGATGAAGTTAGAGGCATATCGCCATATGCGGATGGACAAGAGGGGACAGGATTGAGGTTGATGATGAGAGGTGATTGTTTACCAGTGAGAATGAGTGAGTGTGTATGATGGAAGTATGGAGATGATGAGAGGAGGTGTACATGTGGAGAGTAAGAGACTGAAAGGCATGTGGCATGATGTGCTATTTGAATGTGTTTTGTATGAGAGGTTGAGAGAAGATTGGGTGAGGAGATGGAGAGAGGAGTGGGGAGATCAGAATTTCGTGGAGGGAGTGCTGGGGTTTGCCATAACATCCGCGGACCTGGAATGACTGGTGTTGGTGAGTGTAGGAAAGATTTGGAAGGAGCGAAAGAGGAGAGAGAGAGAGAAAGATAGAGGGCAAGGCCCTGGTCTGACGTTTGCGAGAGAGTGAAAGTGTCTGTTCTATTACTATAATTTGTTACTTATGGTTTGTTTATGAGTTATCTAGTCAGTAGCAAGCTAGTGCTAATGCTTTTGGTTGGTCTATTGATGTAATATTGTAGACTGTGGTGTATTGTTATGTTACTTTAAAACTTGCTCCTACATCGGTCATTTTACGCTAGCCAGGCAGATTGGTCGCAGCCATGAGCCAGGGAGGGCTTGATCATTCTTGGTCGTTCTTGATATCTTGATGTTTTGAGGGGGTGGGGATCCATGATGCTTCCACTCCATGGACTCCCGCTTGCTTTCAGAGTGGAAAATTGATGTCTTCTTTCATATAATAAGTGTTTCATATAAGTCGCGACATCCCAGTCTGCCGCGGCTCAGAAGTTGGTCGGAGGTGTCGACTCTGACAATCTTTTGAGTTTTTGCCAACATCTTCAGAAACAACCGAGCAGATAACTTTTGCTTTTTCAGATTATTACGAATGATTCGCTGCACAATGCTTGTTGATGGTCCAGTCAGATCACAAAGTTCAATTTACGAGATCTGTCTGTTTTCTAAGATCGATCACTCGAGTGAATCATGATAATTTTACAGGAAACTTATGTTGGCTGTTAGGCAACATGTGCGAAAGCACGTGAGAATCAAACTACTTTTTCCCCACCAGGCTCATTACTTCTGGGCTCTCCCTCGTATATTTGGCGAATTATTTGCGTGAAAATTGTAAGGTAACCCGGGAACAGATCCACGGGCGATCAGGATCAGCCATAGTATTGGGCTAATGGGACTCATAGGAGCCTATAATTATTGGGCAAATGTGGCATAGGATAGACTAGGATATTTATGTATCCAGTAATAGTAGGAGGGAGATGGCCAGGGGCCTATTTTTGTACATTCAGACTCGTGGGGCCTAGACAGGGCTGGAGGGCCTATTGTGCCTAAATATGGCTAATTGAGCCTATAATGGAAAGTGGAGGTTAAACTGCTAATTAATTGAGCTTTTATGGGCTTGTGTAGTATTGTAGTCTGGAAGGCGAATTAAGTGTACATGTATATCAGTTGGTCTAGCTTAAGGATAATTCTGTAGAGTTCAGATGACCAGGGGAGCTTTGAAGGTGTCTGTCAGAATGAGTAGGTTGGGCTAGTGCTCCCTTTTATTCCATTTGACAAGAAACAAATTGAACACATTTATACACATAATGCATAATTCACGATTGGAGCTTTAAAAAAAGTTAAAATTAAAAATAGGTGACAACCTTCAGACCTATTTCGAAAGTTTTCTGTAATTCACTGAATATTTATACATGTAGCTGATGTGCTAGAATCCATGGGTTTGTCGAACTTCCATCTTCTCTTTCCAGATGCATGTCTTCGTTGCCAGTCAGAAAACAAACAGGAAGAATGCGTTGGTCAGTACATGCATTATACATTAATGAAAAACCTACACCGACACTTTGTATGATCCGTGAAGGCTTCTTCTCTGTGCACTTCTGTAGCTATAAATAGTCGCACGGTGTGAAACTCTTGCCTTCGTCTCTGCTCAGCATTCATGTGTTATGTCTTTTTGCAGTGGTTTGGGGTGATTGCAACCACTCTTTCCACAATTGCTGCATGTCTTTGTGGGTGAAGCAGAACAACCGATGTCCCCTTTGTCAGCAGGAGTGGGTTGTACAGCGCATCGGTAAATGATGTCTATTTTTGTGTTTTTGTGCAGATTATGTGCTGTACTTCTTTTTTCGATTTTTATGCACTCTTGATTGTTTGATGGAAATAAATGTGATTCTTTTTTGTACATCTATCGGTTTTGTTGAGTGATTGAGCTTTAATTTGAATGACTAGAAAAGTATTATATTCATAGCAGAAACTAGTTCCACAAAATGTAACTGACGATCTTCGTGAATCCTCGGTTACATAACAGTTTCCTTGGGGGCGAAATCTAGATGTACTTGTACCCTAGAAGACTTATGATTCGACTTTCAGAAGGAACATTAATCAAAATAACAATTAGAGAAAAGGAAAAGCGCGAAAAGTAAACTCCGCTGGTTACCATAGCAACAATATGTTGATGAATGAAAAATTGAGGAATTTGATGTGAAGACCAAGATACTGAAGATAGGGAAACACCTGACATGCGTGGCATATATGATAGACATTCCTCAGGACAGGGATAACAGAGCCAATTGAAGCAGAATCTCCAGTGAAATACATGTACCCAGGATCGATGATGGATGTTGGAGGTTGACGAAGAAAATTGTAGTGAAGAGAAACAAGAACGAAGGGAGAAACATAAGGCATGGGCGATGATGGCAGAAGTGTGGAAATCGAGTCAATTGAACTTTGAACAGAAGAATCGATGTCATAAATATAAAATATTTGGAACCATCAAAAGATCTGCATGTGGAATTATTTAAATTAGTTCATTTATTATGGATGTTTCATATTTCAATGACCCATCAAGTCTCATTTGCATTGGTGCATAATGCATAGATCAGGTGAAGCATGCAATTAGGCTATGCCCCATGACAGACATTTGATTGCATACAATATTAACTAACTTCATAGTTGGTTGATAGTGCATGCCCCCAATTTAATGAATTGACCACACAATGTGCACTTGGGCCGGTTTTTCTATATAGATACATTACTCCAACAAATACGCCTCAAAGTTCAGGCATGTGGTGGAAACAAAAACGGTGTTAACACCACACCTGCCTCCAACACCATCCAGGCTGCACCAGCGGACACACAGCACATCTTAATTAAGAATGGGTAAACCCAATGGGGAAGGCGCAGAATACAAAGAAGGAGAAGAGGCAGATGAGGAGGAAGTAATCACATGGAAGAACAGCTTGTTTGAATTCTCACAGAATACGACATTCCATGGAGTCAGGGAAATATCCGAAACACAGCCGTTTATGGTTAGAAGGTAAAGTGAGGCAACTCCAAGATACAATTTGATAATCAATTTTATCTAGGATTATGTGGACATTAATAGTGCTTTCGTGTCTGGTTCTGTCTATATACCAGATGCCGAAGAGCATCCAAGCGTACATGAACCATCCTGTTTCAGTCAACGTAAAGATCAACCATAACGAGTCAATCGAGTTCCCCAGTGTGGCATTCTGCAATTCGAATCTATTCAAGTGAGCATTACTCGATCATTTAATCCTTTCTTTGGTATAAACTTAACTTTTATAACTTGATAATATTATACTGTTCGAGAGTTCACTTGACACAACAATTCTTACTCATCTACAACAGGATGTACAATGTTAATCGTGATTTTATCGTTTGATTAACTACATGTGAGTGGGCAAGAATTCACTTGTAACAAGTGCATGGTCGGAGGGTTTAGAGTTACAATTGATTTGGCATTAAAAGTATACATCTATCGTATATTTACCGTTTCATAATTATATCAGTACATATCATTTTATTGATTGTGAGAAGATTTTTTTTGGGTCTGGTAACGTTTTAAAATCAATTTATAACACTTGTAATATTGTCTTTCTACAATGTTTACACATAATCTATTCACAAAAAAAAATGCACTAAATGTTATACATATAGATCATGTCTAATATGAAGTATACCCATCCATTTATCTATCTACCTTATGTTTGCCCTTCTATGCTACTATATATGCTAATATCTGGCATCTCCACCTATGCTTGTACCTCATTATAAATTTCAGGATGACAAAAATGGTGGAGCGAGGAGATTATGGACTTATCGCAGGTTTGTACGGAGGAGACCCGAATTCGGTCAATTGGGAAGAACACAGCACAGCAAATGTCTCGGTTTTGGATTTGGCAATCGAAACAACACACCGAAAAGAAGATTTCATTCTAGAGTGAGTCAATAATTTATAAACAAAGTAATTCCACAAGACGTAGGTCGCGTAACCAATGCGGAAATGATTGCTCCAACATTTGAATTATATTCAAAGCAGCTGATGTGCATGTGAACCCTATCACCCAACTAACAATGCTATACCAATATACTAATACTTGCAGGTGCTCTTGGGACGGAGAACCCTGTTTGGAAGACGATTTCGTCATGACAGCTACAGATTATGGCATATGCTACGTCTTCAACAAACACCACGAAAAACAGTCCTTTGAAACCGGTACGTGGTTGGTTGCTCTGAGAACATATAATCGATTTCAGATGATAGTTATGTGCCGCGTATTATAGGCATTGCCCAACGTCAATTAATGCAATTTAATTGGCCCCATTCACGGGCACATTGAGTCCCTCTTTTCATGACTTCAGTGTAAGGAGGCCAAACAAATATTCATCAAAAGTGATTGCACCAACAACATACTCTGAAATTATACGCATTCAACACGCATCTTTTTAATCGGAGTAAGGTATTATTTCTCCTCCGACGTTACGCGATTGGATTGCATAATACGCTACTGGAAGCCATTCACTCGCAAAGGGCGTTAACCGTATCGGTCAATCCAACATCTCTCGTCCTTCAACTGCTCGCTTAATTATTGCCCTATTCACACCGTCCTTTTCAGGTAGCATGATGTATTTTTTTTTATTTGTAGGATCCAACGGCGGTCTTCAGCTGCTCTTAAACATAGAGCAGTATGAATATATGCCAGGACCGACATCAGGAGCAGGCGTTATGTTGGGTTTCGCATCACGAGACGAACCTGACACGGTGAAGCACAACGGCTTCTCTTTGTTACCAGGTGCACACTGCAGGATGGCAATTAAGATCACCCAGGTAGGTGGCACCCACGAATATGGCCAACACCCAACGCTTTGCATGGCTACAGTCGATTGAAGAAATAAGTTTACATAAGATGCATGTGCGCTATATATCGAAATCTTCTGCATTCTTTCCGTTCTCCGTCGTGCATGCATTTTATTCAAGACCATCTCTTTGTGGCTTTTTTCGTGTATTTGCTATCCTGATTTTGACCCCCTTTATCAGAATGCCATGTTGTGTGGCAACCATGCTGATATCAGCCTTTATCAGCACATTCCGTCGAGCTGATATTAGCAGTTATTACACGGAAGAATCGTGCCGATAACCGGCATATGGTGAGTTCTTTGGTTATGACGCAATAGTTTGCTGCGTGATCTCGATATGTTGCCGAAATTCCCATGCGTGCAACTCTATTTTGGTTTTGGATATCAAAGAAACTAGTACACTATTGAGAGTGTACAATAAATGAATATTGCATGTAGGGGCCAACAGGGCATAAATACTTCCTAAATTATTGCCGAAACCACAACGTCACAGTCGTGGGGTCAAGAACGGACGACCTTTTGACCCCTTAAATGCGTCATTATGTCTGCTTTTCGTTCAATATTGACCACTACAAGAAACAGCTGATTCAAGGATTGCATAACGGTTTACACTATTACGCTTTTTGTTTTTACAGTTTAACAATCTTCCGGCTCCGTATGGAGAATGTGACGATTCTGTGTCTTTGGAGCATTTTGAACATTACTCCCCAACTGCTTGTCTTCAAGAGTGTTTGATCGAAAGGCAAAAAGCGGCATGCAACTGCTTGAGTCCTTATTTGACAGCTAATGGTACCAATCACATTTTATGCGATCACAATTTCATATCTGTTACCCTTTTTTTAAGTACAACAATGCACAATGAGATGGGATAATATGCAAATTCTGTTTTGTTTTTTAGGTACAAGAAAGTGTAGCCTACAGGAGCATGAGGAGTGTATTTCGAATGTCGGTTAGTCATGATTACTTTGTAAAAACTGAAAAAGTGTTTTATCAAAAGAGAATTATATGCAACTGATAAACATCATTAACATGTTGTTACAATTATACTCGTCCTGCATTGGCCTGTCTTCTCGTTGGATGGGGACCTTTTAACAAAAGAAATAAACATTCGTGATTTATGGGCAGCTCTTTGAGTACTTTGGTGGATATTGCACTATACAAAATGAATAAGTTAATTGATGACTTATTTAGATAGTATGACTTTAGCTCTCTGAAATCTCAATCTTCCCCTCTGTAGTTAGTACTATTAGTCCAGTCAATGAAGCTTCAAAAAAGAAAGCGGGGGTGGGGGGGGGGAACCGGACAAAATTGCAACAAAATTTATATTTAGTTTACCCGATGCAGAATCGAAAACTGCACAACATATTCAATATCCGCTAAAATCCACGAATTGTAAATTGCATGGGCTACAATCTGACATAGGTTGCAAGCTGCTACATGTATCTATAGAAGCTTTGACAAAGTGGGTGAAGATGTGAGGCCAGAGTTTCGAAATCAATGTCTCAAAACTAGTTTTTCCTCTGGGATTCCAAAAATAGAGGGAAATGACTTCCTTTACCGGATCACTTCTAGAGAGTAATACCTATTCATAATTTTGGGTACAATAACAGTGATATTGGTTTTACCATGTCATAAATAATACCTTTAAGAAACACACTAAATCTTTCTTCTTTTTTTTTTGCCCCATGACCCGATTTCATACCCAAATTTAGGCATTTTCCACAACGCAGATTTTAGCGAATTTTGGATATGTTGTGTAGCTTTCAATTCTGCATCGGGTGTACTAAGTATAAATTCTGTTGCATTTTTTTCTGTGTACCCTTTATTGACTGGACTAAATACCATATTCCATTGGGGTCAGGGTACTTTATTGTTTATTATTATTATTTTTTTTTGTGTCTACAGATACCCACAGTCATGAGGATAATCATGAAGAAGAAGGAGAGCATCACGAAGGAGCAGATGAAGAAGGAGAGCATCACGAAGAAGCAGATGAAGAAGGAGAGCATCACGAAGAAGCAGACGAAGAAGGAGAGCATCACGAAGGAGCAGATGAAGAAGGAGAGCATCACGAAGGAGCAGATGAAGAAGGAGAGCATCACGAAGAAGCAGACGAAGAAGGAGAGCATCACGAAGAAGCAGACGAAGAAGGAGAGCATCACGAAGAAGCAGACGAAGAAGGAGAGCATCACGAAGAAGCAGATGAAGAAGGAGAGCATCACAAAGAAGCAGACGAAGAAGGAGAGCATCACAAAGAAGCAGATGAAGAAGGAGAGCATCACGAAGAAGAAGCAGATCACCATAAAGAATCGAATACCCCGGACTGTATTTCATGCCCAGTCCCTTGTAGAAGCATTGTTTTCGAACCAATTATTTCATATGGATCGCTCTCCAACTTTGATCTAGAAAGCCTTGCTGGTACACTAACTGAGAGAATTCAGGAGCACTACCAATACGCCAGAGAAACTAGTGAGTTTGTCATTACCACAAAATATGAGGAAAATAAGCGAATTATGACTACCCTGAATGACATTGTGACTGAAATCAAGAACATGCTGGCTGAGCTAGTAACGGGCATAACACAATCGGAAAGAAAACTAGAGGATCTTACTGAGGAAGCCCTTGCTAGGTCTTGGTTCCATGAAAAGCGCGGAATGTATCTAGTGAAATATAACTACGACAAAAACTACGTTCGGGGTTTTGAAATATACAATGAACGGTACTTTGATTTTGCGTGCAGTAACTTCTATGGCGTTCGGCAGGATTTTGATTTCTTCCTCGAACGGTTGGAGTCCATAGACATAAATGACACAAGTAGGGAGGCTTTTTGGTTTGGTCTGGATCAAGCTTTGTCTAATAGACAGTGGTTGGCCGTTCAGGGGAATAATATTATGAGTCGTTTGAACGATTCATACTACAACGGAAATAAACTTTTAACCTACTTGGTGACTCGTGACCGGAGATATGACAGCGATCTTGAAACGCTAAGCGTTCTCCGCCTGAAGGCGTCCAATCAGTTTAAATATATGGAGGAACTCATCGAGGAAGGTTACGAGCTATTGAACAAATCGATTGCCACTCTGCGTGGTTTGGGCTCAAGTTTGGTTGATGATGGACCCTGGGATCAGATTGTATATGAGGATGCTCTGGATGACCTTGAAGATTCATGCAAGACCATCAATTACAGACTTTTCATGCTGGAAGACGGGGTTATTTATAATCCGAGCAATACGGTGCAAGAAAGATCCGACGACTTCGTGGCCGTGAAGTCATTGCTGGAGAATGAGGCCGATGCACTGTATCTGACCGTTGATAACATCGTACACGTTGCTGAAAAGATAAGTTCCGTAATGGAAAATAATATGACTGAACAGCTTATCAAAACAGAAGAATATTTGAAGAGAGAAGGCAATGTTACCAAAACGCAGTTAGCCCTAATGGCCACCGAAGAGACATTCACAGAATCTCTTAAGAACTTGCAATCACTGTTCCAAGAATTGAGATCAAGATCAATGGAACTAAACGACCATTGGAGAAGAATTCACCCGAAATTCGAACAACTTTGGGAGTTGTTGATAACAGAAGACGCAACCGAAGAATTTTACGCCCATATTAACGAGGACTTCAAAGCCTATCTGGAATCACCCGACAACGAAGCTTATTACATTAATTATTTTGCATACCTCTTAAAACAAACAAAGTCAGAGACGTATGGAACTTACCCTAACATGGAACTTCAGATCAGAATCAACGCCGATTTAACTGATACGGACTTGGCACTCAAAATGAGGGAACTTGGCGACAATTTCATGGCGCTCGAAACATCAGGAAACGTTCTCACGTACCTCGGCGATCTTGACAACATATTCTTTGATAAAATCACAACGTACGAAAACCATTTGCAAACTTTCTTAGATGGCGGTCACATCGATTCGACGTTTCTCTCGTGAGTATGATAATATCAAAGTTTATTAATTTTAAGGTAGAATATCCCTTGTTCAGTGAGCTAATTCGGTGAATATCCCTTGTTCAGTGAGCTAATTCGGTGAATATCCCTTGTTCAGTGAGCTAATTCGGTGAATATGCCTTGTTCAGTGAGCTAATTCGGTGAATATTCCTTGTTTAGTGAGCTAAATCGGTGAATATCCCTTGTTCAGTGAGCTAATTCGGTGACCACCACCAGGATTTTAATACCAACGATCTCATTTGATTCATATAGTAATCATGCATCAATGGACCATCACTTTTCTTGCATATATTGTGTGTTTTGTGTTCACGGTCACTTATGTTTAGTATATATGCTCCATGGTATGACACTATTTTGAGAAATGCAATAAATAAACAAATAAATAAATAAATAAATAAATAAATAAATAAATAAATAAATAAATAAATAAATAAATAAATAAATAAATAAATAAATAAATAAATAAATAAATAAATAAATAAATAAATAAATAAATACGGGTTTTGAGAGACCATAAACACTTCTACTAGCTAGGGTATACATGTAATTATTATTGTACAAGAAAAGGTTGATATACACCGCACTATTATGCAATAAAAACACAACATACTGTGTTTGGACTTATATTTTACGATTATTCTTAAATCCCAAGAATGTGGGTTTGCTAATATTTTACTCTTTAATATACATGTACGTGTACTTAGGAATTCATCAAGGCATTCAAAATTTGACTTGATATCCCTGTAAAATACATATACTGTAAACCAAATGATACCCCTTATTTTTAAAGGTCAAAGCTCAATAATATTCGATTTTCGAGACACTGTTGAAATTTTAACAATTTATTTCTTACATGATAATAAGTATTTTTCATTCTACTGGTCAGTTATTGAGTCTTTCCTGTCATGACGTCATCTCCTGAATCACAATGTAGAACTGCACAGTTATTTAATTTTTTTTGCACTTCTTTTTACGGTGCCGTTTTATGGCGTCTCGATTTACCGTCACTTGATGAATTCTATGTTGCCTGGCGGAAAATTGCCCGCAGGATTTGGAGGGTACCTGCACGTAATCATTGTAACATACTTCCTTATTTAATGAATTCTCCTGAAATCTCCCTTCAGTTATTATACCGGTTTAAAACTTTTCATTCCAGCTGTTCTGTCAGCAATAATAGACTTGTTCGGTCATTCATTCACTCTCTTCCCTTTAGTCGATCCTCTGTTGGTCTTAATAGAATAAATAGGCGAGTCATGCTGAGTCAGTCAAATATATTATGTAACACCACATCTAAAGACAATAAGTCAACCACAATGGGTATCAAAGAATTATGTAATATAAGAGATAATATTTTGAGTATATCCAACGAATTCGATAATACTGATGTTTTGTTTTTAATTAATTCACTATGTATTAATTGATTTTATAATTATTATCTTGAATTGATGCAAATCTGTATTTTGTTAAGTTTTTTTTTTTCTAGTTTAGCACAGGTTCTCTCTCTCACTCGTTGTATAGCACAGCCTAGTTTCACATTTGGATTATTGTATGCACTTTTATTTACCATTACCTTTACCTTTATCGTTTTTGTTTTTCTTTATCCGTTCATTTATCCTGTACATGTTTTTGTACGAAATAAATTATTATTATTATTATTATTATTATTATTATTATTATTATTATTATTATTATTATTATTATTATTATTATTATTATTATTATTATTATTATTATTATTATTATTATTATTATTATAAGAAACGCGTAATATTTGCATGGAAAAGTGATGGTCCAGTGATCTTGGGTCACCATCTAAATCAAATCAGACCATTACAATTAAATTTCTAGGTGGTCACCGTGACCGATGAATTAAGGATATTCTATATTTGAGTGTAAATTGAGCAACTCGTGATTTCTGTTTGTGACAATTTCGTCACAACTCGCGCATAAGCTGAATTCTGTTTCTGGCAAGTACAACAGTCAAGGCCAATCCAAAAACGGGAGACGCAAACCAGGGACGTGTATTTCATTCAACTTCGACTTGGAACAAGACGCCAGAAACGGAGAATGGTTTGGACTAGAGACGCTTTGCTAATTTGCTTGTAGAACTTGTTGAACTGGTTGGCCTACAATGTCTCGTCCACTTGTCATGCGACAAGAAATTTATAAATTTCTCATGTACACAACAAGTTAGCAACCAAAACTCACGAGATTTGAGTCGAACCTAAAGCTGTTCCTGGTTGTCGATGTTGACTTCCCTTTCCACGAACCGGAACGAGGTTCGAACCGTGACGTCACGTTTCAGGTTGAAGTTAAAGAATGAAAAATATGTTCGATATCCACGCTTACAAACTACATATATGACGTTATTGCTTCCATAACTGAAGGACAACTCTCGTGGTGCAAACGATGCATGTTGTTTCCATCAGCGAATGTGAGAGCTTGGAGTTTTACCATTACATAATAATTGTTTGATCGAATTAATTTAATCAACAGAATGGGAACGTTTTATTCAAACTGCCGCTGACACTTTTAAAATCTATGGAATTCATGAATCGGTTCTTCGGTGAAATTTCAACATTTAACGTGCTTTGAACGCTTGCTTACCTTTGTTTAATTTGCACATCTCACGCATATATAATGAACACGTGTTTCAGTGAGAACTTGCTTCGAGTGGATGTATTCATGCAAGAATTGAGCTATGAAGAAATTGAACAGCACCCATCATATGAATTCATGAACCTACTCGGTCAGTAATTCAAATTTCTTTGCAGCGCCCATCGATTGCAAATTTGCAATGCGTATTTTGTAAAAACAACAAAATGAGTGTGATACAACTTCCAAAGGCTTTCCTGTCGCAAAACCGCTTCGTTGGAAGTGATCCTATGTGATGTCATAATTATTATGCAAATGTGACTCGTTAATAACCGCAATTCATACATTGAATTGATTAAACCCACTGAAATTATGGCTCATTCGCCACTTTCATTATGTAATTCATCTGTGGCCACTCCTATTAATGTTAACAACAGGGGATTTAATTGGATGATATCACCAACACCTGAAAGCGATCAGCAAAATAGTTGCATTTGCATACACTTGCATTTTGGTAGCTAAAGCTTTCAATGAAAAATCTATGTTGCTGACCATTCGCAGGAGACTTAGGTGGAGCCACTGGACTGTTCATGGGAGGCAGCATCATGTCCATGGTTGGCCTCATTGACTTCTGCCTTCACCACGTCTTCAAACAGCTCTGTTTTCCCAAGAGAAGAAGGATGAACAAAATATAGATTTTTTCACTTTTTTTTTTCTTCAAAGAATTTTTTTTGTCTTGACTATCAATCTGGTTTAACAAATGTGGATTGATTATTTTTTCCCCGCATTTTTATGCTCTGCAATGATTTGAATAATTGTTTTGATTGATACACAGCGTACGTATTCGTTTTCTAATTGAGGACCTCAGTCGATCAGGTTTTTGCCTTTTTGCCTGGCCCCGGCACATGTAATTTTCATACCCTGCCCAAACAGAGAGAAGAAACAAATACAGAAAGGATATGTCAAATCAATTGTAATGTTTTGATAATAATGTGTACTACCTTAAACAATGTTTTTTTTTTTTTTTTTTTTTTTTTTTTTTTCACGGAATTCGGTGGAAGTATCTCGATAATTCGTTTACTGCACACATGACCTATGCAACTGCACGTACGTAGTTCATAATTATCCCGAAGGAATGAATACTTTTCTGTTTTTGTTATTTAGTTTATTCTGTAATTCAGAAATGTAACCGACAAGTAGTCGATTTTTTTCTATACATTTTTACTCATAATTTGAAAATATTCACCTTCAACTGGCTTTGTTTAACCAGCATTATAATTATATGATTAAGTTTTTTCTTCTTCTCTGTTTAGTACTAATTGGGGTTTGATTATTATATTGTTTAGCCATTATTCGTTGCAATCATTTTACTTGACTGAATCAAGATTTTCTCACTGAAGAATAAATTGTAATTTAATAATGTATATGAGATATAATGCCATTTTGATAACATTTCATTCAGTAGAGCCAGCAAAGGTGAGTTCAGGCTGGGTATCATATTTAATACTGGATGTATTTATTGTGTCATATTATTGGATTATTTCAAACATCCCATATAATTATAGATATATAATTAATTATATGTAGTAATTGACATATAAACCTAAGCTCGAACATGATCTTTTTTCCCCAACTGGGAGCTGACGGTTGTAAACTCGTGCTTCTGACAGTAGTCACACAGATGCAGCCTTTCAACTGCCGTCAGCTTATTTTAAAAGATCTTAATTCAAGATGGAACACTTGTTAATTCGGCTCTATGCTACACTTAAAGAAAACAATCTGTGATTGTCTTCATGCTACATCAAATTACTAATTGCAAATTAATTACTATGACCACAAACGGTAAAATCCGGATAGCTGTCACTGGTAGCACGCGTTATGCGTTAAGCATTACATGTATGAGTCTCGAGTCGAAAATGCGTTATGAATATCATTGAACACGTCCCGAATTATAAATGCGTTATGATTTTCACTGCTGTCGGAAGGAATTCGAAACAACGCATTCCACGATTCCTCTAGTTCAAAGTTGCAAATCGCGAAGCTGAGTTGTACTGAAAATAGGTCATTGAGGTCAGAACAGCGTCGAAGACGAAAGAAAGGAAGGCGTGTTTCAGCAGCAGGAAAATGGGGTGTTTTCAGCGATGCTATCTGATCATCACATGGCTAACAGCCATTATACCGGCGACAAAGGGTAAGTGGAATCAATTAATTAATTAAAGAAATATTAATTAAATATTTATTTCAAATCCAGAATCTTGCAATATCTGCTCATAATCAGGAACCATGCCCCAACACAATTTGTGTTCAATAATCTGTCTAAAGTTATTGAAAGAAGCGTTCAGTCAGAACCTTTGTGTCAATTTATAATTACCAAGTGGAGTCTGTTATGTAAGGAGTTAACAGCCTCCACTAATAGGTTTCCTATGCCACTATCCCTACTTCCTATGGCCGCCTATTACATAATATCATCATCACTTGCATAACATCCCGTATCCACGAATTTTTTTTTTTTCCCAATCGTCAGGTTTGGAGAATATTGGTTCACTGTACGGAAGGAAACTGCGAGTTGTGTCAATTGAGGTGAGGCCAATTTAATCAATCAATTAAATAAATGATTACTTCTGATTATTAATTAAATGATTACTTCAATATTATCTATCAATTAATTGAATGATGACTTCTGATTATTAATTAAATGATTACTTCAATTTAATCAATCAATTAATTAAATGATTACTTTTGATTATTAATTAAATGGCTACTTCAAATTAATCAATCGATTAATTAAATGATTACTTCTGTTGGATCAATTGATTGGTCAAATGATAAATCGAAGATTCAATCAGTAGCAAGTAATCGATATATCACTAATCTATTGATTACCCATCCACGTCGTAACCACATAGGCATTTGCATTGTGTTATGTCAATAGATCACTCAATCAAATGACAAACCAATGTATCAATTATTCAATTGAAATATCAATCTGTTCATCCATTCACCAGTCAGTCAATTACATCTTAGATACATCTCACCAAATAATTCGCCAGTCTATAAGTATCCCTCGATCAATACTTATCAACCAGCTTGCTAATCACTCTCTCGCAGGATCCTCCGTACCTGATGCCAGGTGAACACCCTGGTCAGCCGTTCAGAGGTTTGCTTCCAGATATACTGACTCAGCTCTCCCGTCGCTTGCACTTTGACTTCAACATCACTCTACAGACAAAGTACGGACGTCTGAACAAACGGACGAACATCTGGAATGGAATGGTCGGCGATTTGGTCCGCAATGAGCACACGGTACGACATGTACACCCAAGTGGTCACACTCAATGCATTTACCTCCGCTCAGAACGGCACAGAAGGGGCTGACCTAGCAGCAGCCCACTTGTCAATTACCAGCAAGCGACAGGCAGCTGTGGATTTCGTTAAACCTTTCCGCCAATCCGGGCTGGCTATCATCTTATCGAAACCGTTGGCAGACGCCCAATTCGGGTCGTGGTGGACGTTTGGTATATTTTCTCCCTTCTCAGCAGTTGTGTGGGTTGCTGTTATTGCTTCTTACGTTGCCGTGAGTCCAACACGCCTCCGTTTAATCCACTGTGTGACATCTTTATTCAGGTTAGTTTTCTGTTGTGGATCATATGTAAGTGGAACCCGTACGAATGGAGAGGTATGCATGCCGACAACAAGACTGAGTATGCTGTGCAGGCTGAGGCTTATACGCTGCCTGGATGTTTTTGGATGATATTTACATCAGGCAATAAACAAGGTCAGTTCTACGCGTATAGTCATACTGCATATGAACCAGTGTAGCATCTCTTAGGCTGTGAGTGTGGCCCCCACTCCATCTCTGGTCGGATCCTCGTCCTCTCCTGGTTCACCTTCACCACCATCCTCATCGCCTCTTTCGTCGCCGGCATCACCGTCAACCTATACTGGGCCAGTTTTCCGCACTTCATTCCAGCACCTCACACCACCATCAAGACCTTGGGTGACCTTACCATAAGAGCGACCGTCCAGAAGGATTTCTTCCTAGGGGTCATCCCGGGATCATCGGATGACCGCTATCTACGTAGCGTCCCTCTGGGTCAGGAGTTCGACGCAATTCGAGATTACCTTGACAGTGACCTTGGGCAGAAATACGCGCCGCAGTCGTTGGATGATGGCCTGAAGAAGACGAGGACTGGCAACTTCGGTTGGCTGCTAAACACGATGACCGGCAAATACCTGGTCAACCAGCGACCGTGCGATTTGACCCTGATCGACACGGGATACGGCATGCGATCCTTCGGGTTTGCCGTTCCCAAAAACGCCTATGCTTTGAAACGAGAACTAGATATCGCGATCCTTCAGCTGATAGAGGAAGGGGTCTTGGAGGACCTGGAAGAAAAGTGGGAGGTTGGACACGGGGAGTGTTGGAACCAGACGTCGTACGAACAGCAGAAGGACGCTGTGACGTCACTGACCTTCCGGGGTGAACGACCTCAGGCGAACACTGTACTGTCCTTTGGTGGACCTCTGCTCGCTCTGCTCCTGGGTGCTATCATCAGTGTGTGCACCAGTCTGGCTGAGTATCTCTCCACGAAGCACAGTGGTTTGGTGAGTATACCAGGTGTGCGACTTCTTCTTCTTCTCTATATTACGCACCATTCACGTTTGCAGAGAGATGTCGGGATGCCTCAACAAGAGCTCAAAAACGAAGAGACATAAGCGATCAGAATATTCATAGCGTCATTAGTTTTTATTCTTATACATTGTACCAAAGGTCAGACACATAATCAAATTGCATGGACTTCTCCTCAGGACATATCAAGACGTATTATTGATTGAGATTAATATTTTATGCTAGATATATATGGCAATAAAATAAGCCCTTCACGGAATAAGCACTGCGCAATGTCCACGCAAAGGGACATGGTGACATGCCTCACTGTATTCTGAATATAGGCTCCGAATGGTGTATGAATGTCACGGTATCAATCATTGAAATATATGGCTTTATCAAATTGTATTATGTAATTTATACCATTGTCTCATCGTGGTTATGCAATTGCTTATACTAATAAAAATAACACATCGCATATATATGAACTATGATTTTTTTTCTCGAGAATTGATCATGAGCCCGATTCTATACGAATGCTGAATTCAGTCTCAGCTGACGGAGGTTAGCAATTTTAACAACAGACGCAGAGCAATTTTCTTCAGCAATTGTAATGAACAGACGTGTCACAACTTAACCGGGATACCCAACTTTGGGAATCTGAGCTGACGTCTTTTATTGAGATCAAAAACAACAAGCGACGGGAGGCAATTCTCTGAGAGGCTGCGACTTGAGTGAGCTGTGAGCCGCCCCTCAGTGGCATTGGTCTCGGTCCGAATCAGAAATCAGAAAATCCACTGTACTTCCAGATAACGGACACCTTGTATAAGACAAATGAGTTTACTAGTAGATCGGGAATTTGTACACACAATGTCCACGTGGACATACATTATGAATGAATCAATCGAGGAGTGGTAGGTTCACAGAAGTGATTGGTCTAAATTCATATTACAAACACCATGCGATGAGGGTAAGACGGTTAAATTGGCGAAGATGCCCCAGGGCCCTTTCTCCACGTTGAAGTGCATCTGGACACCGCTTCTCACGGTGTGATGCATCTTGGTTTTCCGAGTGAATTAGAGGTGTCTGAGTCTATTTATCATGCTTACGTCACAGCAGCAGTATAAGGCTGAGTAGGGCCTCGGGCTCCCTTTAATTTACCAAACCTGCCGGCTGTGTCACGGGAGTTGGATAACAGTGTAGAGGGTTGTGGTCATAATATATGTACCATGGGCTTCAAGAGTTCATGGAAGTGCAGGACCATTCTGAGCGGAAAATCCCACAAGATCATCAGACTGGCATTCAGTCAACAGTATGCCCAAAAAGACGAAAATGGATCATCAGATCATAGCCATGGGTGCTCACCTCAGCCATGCAACCCTAGAGTCAACAATTGCCTCTCCTATGAGCCACCATCCTCTTCCTCTCAGCGCCTCATTTCCTCAGTATATTTCAGAGGTTTCCACTCAAACAGCTTTGCAAATAGGACATATTATGCCGCTGTTTTAAAGGCATAATCTGCGATCGAGGCACCGAAAATGTTTCCCCGTCGAGTCCATTTCCTTTATGTCTTGCTTTTGCAGCTGTGCCTAGGAGTCAATTTCACTCACACACAGGTGCACACAGGACATGAAAGCGATAATAAATTGAAGTCAAGTGTAAATGCCTGGTTGCTCTAGAGGTACTCCATCTATACTTAAGGAAATCGAGCGTCTATAATGCCAAGTAGCTGAATTAGCTAACCAGTACTTACGCAGCCCTGATGGAGTGAGGCTATGAAGTCATTGAATCCTCTGCTCTGCGCTTGGTTCGATTCAATTAATTACTCACAGAAGCTGTCACGTGACTAGCGTGGGAATTTGAGCCATCCGTAATTACATCTCGCATTTGATTATTGCATCGCATGCAGCATATAATAATAATCGTAAATGAATACGCGTGCAGTGTTGTCAATTAAGGGTTGAATTGAAGAAGAGCGGAAGGCTGTGAGAGGCAGACTTCGTGGTTCGTAGGCTGGTTCAGCACGGTGCTAAGTATGGATTCCATAGCCCCAGGACAGCACATACATGTATTTGTAAGCAATACCAGGCGGGCAGGCAAATACAGTATTGGCGAGTAGCTCACAGCTTGGTGCCTTTTAACCAGATGAGCAACACGCCCTGAGCATGTTAGCTGTTGGTATTGACCAGTGATGTGTCGTTCCATTTCGTTCCATTTCGTCCTTTTGACTGCATTCTCGAAACACTCTGGACTCATTAATCAGTGAACATAGTCATTCCACGTATGACGTCATCCTGCAGCGTCTTATGAATTTTTAATGGACATTTCTCAGTTAAACATTGCAATAATGCATTGATTCACACGTGTCTAAGTTCATTCCGTTTACACATTAATTGCATATACGTCTAAAGCACGAACATGCTCGCTTGTATAAGTTTGGCATGGATGGGTACGTGATGCTAAATGTACATGACCGTTCCTTCCTTTGCTCGTGTTTTACCATTTCTTTGTTCTGCATCCATTAGCCTCTTGTAGAAGGCAAGATTCTTCCTCTCATCAGACCCTGGCTGAGCAGTCAGGGTGTAAAAGCGCGCTTCATCCTCTGCCCGTCTTAGGCACAGGGTACAGCATAAAGGTGTCTGTAGCAGCAAGCATATCAACGAATGTTTCATGCAGTGGCCGTGGGACACAAAATATCATTTCAACACGTTCTGATCAGTTTAACGTACGTGCGTACCTACCGATTTGCCCTATAACTACCCTCACCCAAGGGTTGTCTAGTGCTGCATGCCTGTGGGTCGCACCCCTAATCACATAATTTCGGTATTGCACCACCCCATCCCCTCCCGTGGCGAACGAGCGGTCGTCGCCCCGTTGCTTCATCAAATGTCCAAAGTCAACACCCCCGGACACTTCATCGCTTTCTATGTGGTCTTTACTGTGAGGTCAATGTCCCCTGGATTCAAGGACCGCATCTGGCAGCTGAGGCTGGCTGCTGACAGCACAACAAAGACATTTGGCAGCTGAAATTTCTCAAAAGAAAAACACCGAGTCGGGCTCTTCCCGTGCCAGACATATTCAAATGCGGCTAATGGCTACTTCTGCATAGCCAACCTACGACCCTGTGACACTGAACCTTGTTGCAATTACACAATACAATCAGTGCACGCAAGTGTCATTGTGTACTCGGGTCTCTGTCCCGTGAATCCAGACCTCTGTGATTTCTTTATACAGGGACAAATCACACGGTGAGTAATTACTTGGCATTGCCTCAGGTTGTATTTCGCAGGTGATAAGATGATGACGCAGTGAGCACCCACAATGAGGATTTATCCAATTCCCTTGAGCGAGACGACTCTCTTCCAATTAACGGGTTGTCTGAATAGTTCTGCGTTTTGCAGTACAGGCACTGACACAAAGGTTGCGTGCCGACCGAAATGGAAGCGCTGCCCCAACCACGAACCAAGAAGTGTATAAAATTTCGTCCCCTGAGAAGAGAACCCGAGGTCACAAAAGGGGCGTTCGTTCATGGTGCTGTTGGGGAGAATCAAAAGGCAATATCATGCAACACAACAGAGCCATCTATTTTGAAGCTCGCAAGTATGTTCTGTTGCCGAGGTCAGCCTTTTGTATGAGAAATGTTCTGCGCTCAGTGCAATGGTCATGGCTGATTCTTGAATTATGCAGCAGCTCGGGTGAACCGACAGACATTTGCTGAGGCATGCTTTCCTCCAGGTCGCAAAGGTCGCATAAAAAGTGTGAGTGACACTCTCAATGTTTGTTCAATAATTGACCCATATAAATGACATCGACATTCAAACAGGCTATTGTGGTTTAAATGTAATTGAACACGCTTCGAAAGTGATGAATGCATCTCCGTTAAGGGAAGTAAACTGCCAAGATATCCAGGAAAACAACCAGGAAACAGCATCAACGCAAGTCAATTAGACGACATCCACAATTCATGAAGCGAAATAGATGGAATTTTTTCTTATTCTTCTGCTGTTGGCTCTATTCTCCCAAGATACTAAAGTCACTTGTTGGCGAACACGTGCTACTCGTAAATATATACTACAGCAAACATGCATGCAATTTCGTGGCAATATCTGTGACTGTGAATAAACGGGTATTGGTTGACGTTACTCCGCTCCGTGTAGAGAGAGATTTATCTGAGTTGGAAGACGATTACACTGAGATGAAGCATTGACCTGTCCCTCGACGACCAGACCATCAGGGCAGCCGAGCGGCAACACGGGGCCTGCGTTGTGTTCAAAGAAGAAGTCAGGATAGGGCGAGGCAATTCCTTCTATGCAATCTGAGACAGACAATCGGCGCAAAAGGGATTGCAACACGAGAGTTGAGGCATGCTAGGTGCGTGATGGCCATAGCACTGCGTTAATCAATTGAATCAATCATACCGCAGCGTAGAAATTACAACACTTTTGACCCGAAGATTAATTCCAATGCGAAAAATGTTAAGGACACACCGAGTGATGCATGGCTACTGAGAGATTCGATGCGTTGCGTATGTCGCTACAAAGCAACCCACTGATGGATATGGCCATAAGGGTGGAGGGCATTCAGAATAGGAGCTCTGTTGTATATCATAAAACGTATACCTGCCAAGCGGAGATATAGCAACAGAGCTCTTTTCTCGGTCGATTCCAGCAGAAATATATAGCAAGAGGTGCCAGCGTCATCACCGAACAGAAAAGCCGGTTGCAGTGGAGGATCATCCATATTGGATAACGTATTATATGCGCTTGCCATTTGTTTAGCGACTGCTGATGAGGGACAATTGCTATACCAGAAGAAATTCATTAATAGCTATGGATACAAATGGCTTTGGTTGATGTGGCATGGCATGAAAATTCATGAGCAGAAGGAGTTTTACGGACCCATTAGATGCTTTAGTATGACAATTATAGAGAGCCCTACGATACGGTGACTTCCGGTTTAGGAGGCCAGTGTCTTCTCAGATGACCGGAGTCTTATCAGAGACACTTGTAACGCGAGCCTTCCATTAATGCCACATTAGTGTGTCCATATTTTTGCTGTTGCTGATTTTATTCTTTAAGCTATATACATATTATATAATATGTATATACGAGAAGGTCAGAATGTGTAGTTAATACCGAGCTTTCTTTTTTTTGTTGTACCAGAGGAGCCGAGTAACGCGCTTAAATACAAATGCGAGTCGGACGGAATAAAAGTCCGCTATAGCTGGCAGCAATGGTTTGTGTACAGGTGTGTTCAGGTTTGCACAATTATAATTACGGATAACTGCAGCAATATAATTAGTATTCGTCATATACATAATTCGACAATCAATGGCTTACACGAAGTTATAATCACAGTGAAATTTCTTTTCATATCATGTATACAGGCCTACATCATAGCTAGTACTCTTTGGCGATTCGATGTACAACTTGTCCTTAAACCAAATTATTAATAAGTTAATCATGGGGAATATCTTAAATAACGCCATGCACGTTAGGCTCCAATGCAGCAGCTACAAATCTAGTCAACTACCTTAGTTATGCAATTAACCTGACAGAGAAGCTTATTTATTGCCATACAAAGGCAGCGTCACTCTGGAATAAGGCAATTTACAGAGGGGCATGTCCCTAGGTTTCAGTCAACTGCATGCAAATGTCAATGGCTGTTGTAATGCTAGCGAAGCCTGCGTTAAGACAGCTGCTAATTGGGATGATCAAATGCAGGTGCCCTACATTGCATGAAGGACGAGTCACCCAATGCAACCCTTGTACTCATAAAGGTGCTATGTAGGACCTTTGCGAGGAAGAAGTGAAGTGGTGATGTATATTAATTGCATGGACCAAACGCCGACTAGTTTCACGAGATGGAACAAATGCAGAATTTCTTGGCTTAACGTATGGCAAAACCAACGTATAATAGTTACCAGCTATGGGAAGGCTGTTTGCCAATGTATTTGCCTCTAAAGGAGCTGCAATATCAACGTTATTCGCAGGGAGGAAAACAACACGCGAGCTGCGAGAGTAATTAAGATCTGCTATTAGATAAGCTTATCCGTTGCATAACAATGAAAACATATGAACTTTGCGAACGGAATGCTCGCCATGACATCACCAAAGGCAGGCCACCGCGAGACAATATTATATGATGATAATGATTGTACTTGGAATAGTTTATTTGCTCCTGGCATAGAAATATAGCTCATTATTAATCTCCACGACTGTTCTAATTCAAATATATACATGTAATAGAGAAAATTAGGACTATGACGGTTACCCAGATTCAGTGAATTGAATATACTGCAGCGTCTTTATTTTCAACTTAACGGGCACATTTAAATAGGATTTTTCTCTTTGTTATAATAATATGGCATTAATATATTTCATACTTAAGTCGATTACTTGCCAACAAATATCACTTTCATCGTCATTTATAACAAGCATTCAAATCTATATTCCGAGCCCACAACGATATTCCTTTTGTTCAGTTGCAGTATAATGAGTATACTTATATTTTTCCCCTTTTAGCCTGGTTACTGGAATTCCCCATGCATTATAGCATAATTGCAAAACATATTATAGTCCCATATGTGGATGCATGTACTTTAATTACTAGGTCCTCCAATGCAGATGCAGTATGTAAGGATTTAATTATGCAGGTGGTATTCCCCTTATCTTGTCACCTCCTGCATTTCCCGGAACTCGACTCTACTTCTAGGTAACAACCATTCCGCACTGCAGCTCTGCCACTTAATTGGGGCTGTTTGAGCGAAATTGCGCGTAAAAAGACTCGCACGCGTACACAACAATGTATTTTGTATTCACGACACAAGACGCAAAAATACGCAAGAGCTTTGTATCCTTAGTTGCGTGCCTACAGCTGGCATCGACACCTCGCTGGGTAATTCACAGTGACGTGAGGAGTTGAGGGATACATGCCTCCATTTGACGCCAGCTTCAAAATTTGATTACTGATCGAAATATGCGATTGCGAAGATTGAGGTTGGACGAAATCGCCGATTGTGCACTGATATCAGTCCTGCCCCTATAAAGAAGCAACAACACTGGGGAGCAAAGTAGAAACACAGAGTGCTTACCCCCCCTCGCCCCCCCCAAAAAAAAGAGAAAACCCAAACGATAACCATATGAATACTAAGGTTGCCTCTCCGCCGTTTCCTGAATTGATTAACAATATCGTACAGTTTCCATTTCACGGACAGATCCCCTTATGCTGCCATGCGGCGAGGCTCTTGTAAATGGATCGCACTTGACGCTGTGTGAGGGCTATATAGAAATAACAGAACGGTTGTTCTTACTGTTTGCGATAGAACTGAACCTGAAAAGCTGGTGTGGATTCGTAGGTTGCCTAAGAAAGCACTTTGTGTTATAGAGGCGATGTGGAGTACTTTGCAATTCACAGTTTGCCCTAACAGTGGGTTGATGGGTCAGTAAGAGACAAGCAACCGCTGACTCACATCACTTCTGTTCTAAGCGATAATACACGTAAATCACTTTAGCCGAGCCAACACGTGCCTGCCCCCTCTTCCTCCTCTTCCTCCTTGTGAGCCAGATGTAGGGAGGTGACCTGCACTGACCCTCACGTCTTCAATGGACTCGGACTTGGCTGGACATCACTTGCATACAGACCAATTACTTGATTGTCAAATACAGATGCATGTTAGAGCGGTCAGCAAGAAATGGTCAAGTCAATCTAGGAATGGATGACCACTGTGCTACATCCGTCGCACAAACAGCCAAACCAATCAATACTTTAATCATCGGCGTTCATAATCATTTGCCAGGAAGAGCAATCCGGGATTACTCTCTTCGCTGGATGCTGATATGAAGGAGCTGTGCGCATGCCTTAATTCCTCTGCTCCCAGCTTAGCCCTCGGCGAGCTCATCCCTGAAAAGACGACCACTTTGGACTTGGACGCCGTTTTCAACCCTCCTCTCTTTTCTCTTGTTATTTTATTGGAACCCTCACAGTGAATTGTTTGAACTGGTGCATCTACTGCGTGGTATTTCACGACAATCGCTGATATCAAATTATTATGTTTTCCTTGCACCAGCGAAGTAGCCCCGACTAAATAAAACAGCTGTTCTGTAGCCAGAGTGGCATCTAACTTGGATTCAGCCAGTGGCCTTCTGCACAGCGGCATTTCTATTCCGCTCAGGCGCGACTGCTATATTTAGATCACAGAGCACTTTGTCATTGGACGATGTTTGGTTTTATGCTGACTGACCACCGTCCTTCCTGCACGCTGTGAATCCACGCAGACCTCACGCTGTCCTAAGACGTAATGGACTTTCTTTTAGAGGTTTTATGTCTTCTTCTTTTTTATGCGCCGTCCATTTGCTGAAACGTTTCAAATAACATGTGTGTGTTGAGCGTTTGTTCTCGAAGTATACACGAGTTCTTGTTTTTATATTAAATGTGCATAATTATTATTACGATTATCCTTATATTCAGACTTTCAAGCTCAAAGGCACTCCTCTGGCACCAAAAGTGCAATTATAAAACTACTCATGCAGCTGAGCAACGCTTTATATATTTCCTCGAATTCCTTGTCAGCATGTTTTATACATGATCTACCCGTGTTGCTCAAATTGCAGCTGCTGTATAGGGTGATGATGTACCGAACACGCTCTGTTTGACATTTCCTGAACGCGGCATCATCACACACATAATTAGGACCTTTTTGTAGTCGAATTAGAAATATTGAATATGATCGAACCTCGCAGGTCCTTATTAGAACAATACTCTACAATCAGCTTGATTGGAAAGTACACGGCATGACACAGGAAGGGAAACTCAACATTTGATAGAAAGGTATAAATGCCACTTACAAGCTCACGAGCGTTGCATGAGTTCGTTCGCATAAATTTCTGGGTGTGTTTCGAACAATAATACCGGCGAACCCTCATTTTGGAAAAGGCTAAATTATTATGTGATGGAATATATAGTTTCAGTCTGATTGCTGATTCACTTCACTGTTTCAGTTTATACCAAATTACCAAAGTAGTTGTGCATGGGTCCACAGATAAAGGCTCATCAAATAACAGCACGCATTATTCTGATTATTAAGTGCAATAACCTCTCCACGCGGGGTACAAGGGTTCTTTAGTCCAAGGGTTCGCTAACTCTAACGGACTAACCCTATGTAGCCCTAACTCGAACCGTTATCCATTTGGTGCCCAATAACCATCGGACTAGTATACCCTCCAACAATAGGTCATACCCCTACACTCAAGTACATAATATAGTTAAACATTTGCTATACTCTCTGTCAAAGTACACACGATTTCAGTCGAAGTTGAAGCGAGTCGGTGCCTATCTTGTGGGGCACTTCTACGAATACCTTCAATGACGATTTCTCTGGAAGTCTCTGAACAATGTTGTGAATTCAGAATTTCTCTCGAGACTGATTTCTCAACATGAACAAAACTG